>JAHRIG010000463.1:13184706-13298063 GCA_020311275.1 Eira barbara | reverse complement strand
ACTCACAGAAGCGCATACACACGGAAGCCCATATAGAGGTACATACACACTCACAGACACACATACACACGCACTCATGAGATACACACTCACAGAGGCACACACTCACAGAAGACATGTAAGAGGTACATCCTAACAGACATGTGTGAGAGGTGCCCACACAGACGCCCGCACCCACACAGACCCGCGCCCGCAGACACCCACGCCCACAGAAGTACACTTGCAGTCACATCGCAGAGGGGTTCGGTTGGAACTGTACCCACAGACTACATACTCAAAGGTAGTCACATCCCTGCGTGATCACAGGGACACACACAGAGCACACCCATGTAGGTGTAAGCACAGTAGCGCACGTGAGCACACTCTGACACACCCACACTCAGGTCCTGCCGCCCCTTCCCATTATCTCCTTTCTACCACAGCTACAGTCTAATGAGCTGCTCTGTGACCATAGCCCACACGCGTATGCACCTGTGAACGTCTGTGTGCACACCTGCGAGGCCGTGTGTCAGGCAGCTGCCTGATCTATTCCCTTCCCCTGAGTGGTGTCAGAGAAGATGGCATAGAAGGTACCAGGCATCTGTCCCCTGACCTAGGCAGCCCTGTGCGGGCAGCACCTGTCTGATAGAGTTTGGAGCTCTGGCGTCTGCTGAGGGCTCGCAGCTCCCTGGAGGAGGCCCGGAAGCTGAATCGTGATCCATGCCAGTGGCCTTCAGCTCTCAGCATGGTAGTAGCCACTCGGCCACGTGCAGGCACTTTGCACACAGCTTGCGGGGTCCAATGTGGGACATGAGGACCCCAGCCCTCAAAGATCATGGATTTGCATTCTGACCACTGGCCGCTGCTCTGACCTCAGTGGCGCAGAGTCAGGCTGCTGCTGTCAGCTCCCCTTCTCGAGCTGGCGCAACTGCCAAGGTGTCTAAGTGACTAGTGACGGGTTTATTAAGTTGCCTCTTCATGTTTTCCCTTTTCCCCCTTTCGGCAGCCAGACATATAAGGAATGGGACATTCAAAGGCAATCACAAATACAAATGAAGTCACCACACATTACCCGGGCAAGGCTTGGGCTCAGAAAAGACCTGATAAGACTTTAATTTTACAGCTCAGGCTAGTCTCCAGGACAGAGACACCGGCAACGATCACATTTTTTTAAAGCAAACCCCCAGGGAATGGAGAGAATCTGATCTTTAGAGTTAGCATATGGTAAGACTCAACTGTCCATTTCTCGACAACCGTCACAGACACACAAACAATCAGAGAAGTATGGCCTGTACCTAGGAAACAGCACTAATCAACAGGTTATCTCGAGAAAGACCAGATGGCGGATGCATCAGAGAGACACTTCAAACTCCTGTCTTAGGGATGCTCAGAGAGCAGCCGGACAAAGCCAGGAAAAGCAAGTGTGAGCAAACGGGAGCACTTAACCAACAGAAAACATAAAATAGAACCCAGAAAGGAATTTCAGAGCTGGAAAGTACGAGGACTACATGAAAAATCCTTGTCATAGATTATATGATCTTTTTTTTTTTAAGATTTTATTTGTTGATTTGACAGACAGAGATCACAAGTAGGCAGAGAGGCAGGCAGAGAGACAGAGGGGGAAGCAGGCTTCCCGCCGAGCAGAGAGCCCGATGCGGGGCTCGATCCCAGGACCCTGGATCATGACCTGAGCCGAAGGCAGAGGCTTTAACCCACTGAGCCACCCAGGTGCCCCAGATTATATGATCTTATGTACATGAAACTCTAAAATTCCACTCCAAACCCCTTAAAACTCGTAAATAAATCCAGCAAGGTTGCAAGTTACAAGATCGATGCACAAAAAACATCAGTCGCCTCTCTCTACACAAGCACTGACTAGCCCAAACGGAACTAGGGAAAGCCTAATTATAATAGCATGAAAAGAATAAAGTACTTAGGAATTAATGATCACACAAGGGGTGAACGGCTGCACGCTGACAGCCACACAGCATCGCTGAAAGGAACTAAAGGACACACCAGTGGGAAGACATCTGCGTCCGTGGGTTGGAAAACTGACTATTGTTCAGGCTGCTAGAGAGTCTCCACATTCAGTGCAATCGGTCCAGAACCCAATGACCTTTCTTGCAGAAACAGAAAAATCCAACCTAAAATTCACAAGGGACTCTAAATAGCCCAGACAATCTTTAAAAGAAGAACAAAGTTGGAGGACTCGGGGCACCTGGGTGGCTCGGTCAGTTGGGAGTCCGACTCTTGATTTTGGCCCAGGTCGTGGGATCCGGCCCTCATTAGGCTCCATACTCAACGGGCAGTCTGCATGGGATTCTCTCTCCCTCTGTCCCTTCCCATGCTCACTCGCTCTCCCTCAATAAATAAATCTTTAAAAACAATGTTGGAAAAAAAAATAAAAAATAAAAAAAATAAAAATAAAAACAATGTTGGAGTGCTCACATCTCCTGATTTCAAAACTTGCCACAAAAATACAGTAATCAAATCAGTGAGGTGCCGGCACGAAGACAGACACACAGACCAACCGAATGGAAGAGCGAGCCCAGACACAAACCTTGGCATATATGGTGACATGGAATTTGACAAAGGAGTGAAAGCCATTCAGTGGAGAAAAGGAGTCTCTTCAGCAGATGGTGTTGGGACAACAGGGCATCCACACACAAAAGAATGAAGTTGGACCTTCAAAAATATACACAACTATAGCAGCCACGTCCACAAGTGCCAAACTGGAAAGGGGCCAAATGTCCATTGACAGGTGAAAGGATAAAGAAGATGTGGTCTATACACACAGTGGAATATTACTCAGCCATCAAAAAGAATGAAATCCTACCACTTGCAATGACATGGATGGAACTAGAAGGTATCGTGCTAAATGAAATAAGTCAGTCAGAGAAAGACGAATACCGTATGATCTGACTCATGGATCATAAGATACAAAACAGAGGATCATAGGGGAAGGGAGGGAAGAATAAAATGGGATGAGATCAGAGCAGGAGGCAAACGGTAAGAGACTCTTAACTCTAGGAAACAGACTGGGGGTTGCTGAAGAGGAGGTGGGTGGGGGGAAGTGGTAACGGTGATGGGCCTTAAGGAGGGCACGTGATGTAATGACCACTGGGTGTCATATGTGACTGATGAATCACTCACCTCTACCTCTGAAACTAGTAATACACTGCATGTTAACCAAACTGAGCTTAAATTTAAAAAAATAATAATATATACATGTTATATATATATATATATATGTATATAATTACATATAATTTTGGTTATATGCTATTAAACAATTATCAAAATATCTGTATCTCTTTACAAAATTTATACAAAGATTTATACTCTTTCTAATGTGTTATCTCATTTATATATGGACATTTTCTTCTGTGATTAGCTTTTACTAACATAAAACTTGCCTTGATTTCTGTGTGCCTCATCCTAGTCAGATAATGAAGTGACTATGCAGTCTATAAGAAAAACAATTATAGGGGCGCCTGGGTGGCTCAGGGGGTTAAAGCCTCTGCCTTCAGCTCAGGTTATGATCCCAGGGTCCTGGGATCGAGCCCCGCATCGGGCTCTCTGCTCCACGGGGAGCCTGCTCCCTCCTCTCTCTCTGCCTGCCTCTCTGCCTACTTGTGATCTCTGTCTGTCAAATAAATAAATAAAATCTTAAAAAAAAAAAAAAAGAAAAACAATTATATAAGGAAGTATTTGTGACACAGGTATGATAATTTTTTTACATTAAAAAAGTAATCACAATAAAAAATTATACACAACGATGGGGTACCTGGGTGGCTTGGTCAGTTGAGCATCTGACTCTTGGCCTCAGCTCAGGTCTTGATCTCGGGGTTGTGAGTTCAAGCCCCATATTGGGTTCCACACTGGGTGTGGAGCATACTTAAAAAAAAAGGAAAAAATATAACTATGTACAAAAATTAACTCAAAATGGATCTGACACTTAAGAGTTGAATTTGTAATACCCTTAGCAGAAACACAGGAGAAAAGATTCAAGATACTGGATTTGGTGATTATTGCTTGAATGACACCAATAGCCCAGTGAACAAACAGAAAAATAGGCAAATTGTACTTTATGAAAATGAAAAACTTTTTTTAAGGTTTTATTTTTAAGTCATTGCTACACCCAGCATGGGGCCTGAACTCACGACCCTGAGATCAAGAGTCACAGGCTCCTCCAACTGAGCCAACCAGGCACCACGACAATTAAAAACTTTCGTTCATCAGAGGACACTACAAATAGAGTACAAAGGTAACAGATATAAATGAAGAAAACATCTGCAAATCATGTATCCGATAAGGGATTACTACCCAGAATATCTAGAGAATTCCCCAATTCAACAAAGAAACAAAACAACGACAACAAAAAAGGAAGCTGTTTCAAAAATGGGCAAAACACTTGAACAGACATTTCTCCAAAGAAGACACAGAAATGGCCAACGAGCGCATGAAAAGGTGTCCAGCATCACTGGTCATCCGGGAAGCAGCTCAAAACCTCACTGAGATGCCCCTTCACCCCAGTCAGGACGCTGCCATTAACGCACAAAAGGAAAAGCCAGAAACAGCAAGTGTGGGCGTGCACGTGGGGACCGTGCGCCCCGGAGCACCATGGCAGGGGCGTAAAACAGAACAGCTGCGTGGGAAACAGTGTGGTGGTCCTCGACAAATTAAAATTAGGATTATCATCCGATCCAGTGGTCCCACCTATGGGAACACATGCAAAGGAACGGAAGGCCGTTCTGGAAGAGACAGCTCTGCACGCTTGTTCCCGGCAGCCTCGGTCCCACCTGCTCGAACATGGAAGGAACCCGTGTCGTAGCACGCACACGATGGGTAAACAAAATGTGGTGTGAGTGTGCTCGTGAACATCCCCAGCCTGGAAGAGGAAGGAGCCCCCGGCCCGCTTCCGCGTGGCTGAGCCCGGAGGCCGCCACGCTGAGCGGAAGGAGCCGCGCACCGAAGGACACGCTGTAGGGTTCCGGCTCCGGGAGGTGCTGGGAGGCGTCCAACCCGCAGGGCCGGAGATGAGACAGCAGGCAGCAGCGCGGGGGGCCCCGTGGGGGTGGTTAGTGGGGTCCGCAGGCAGGCGGGGTCATCCTCACTGCCGTCCCCTTCAGATCCGACACGTGCTCGGGCCCTTCACGCCTCTCCGCCAGCCGTGAGGCTCTCCGACCCCTCTAGCCACAGAGGTCCTGCCTTCCACGAAGCCCCCGACCCTCCCTGTCTGATGGGGGCCAAGCTACACGCGGGCTGCTGCGGGGCCCAGGCCTGGGGAGGTGGCGTGGCCGCGCTGGGCAGGCCCTCGGTGAGCTGTCGGTCACTCTGTGGGACGCTCAGCTCACAGGCCAGTCCTCCGTGGCCTGCTCGTCTCCCCACAGGGCCTGCGCGCTCACACGCTGATTCCGCACCCCCCGCCAAGCCCCTGCCCCCAGCCCCGTCCCTGACTCTCCTGAACCCCAGGGGAGCGAGGCCACCAAGCGGGCTCACCTTGGGCAAGGCCAGCTCCTGATCCAGCCCCACGCGGATGTGGCACATGTAGTAGAGCCCCACTCCGAACAGGCCGGTGAACAGCAGCAGCTGGGGGCGGGGGGAATATTCTGGAGCCCGACCGACTGGAATCCCAGCCGCCCCGGGCTTGAGCCCCAGGGCCCCCGGGCAAGCCGTCAACCCCTCCACGGGCGGGCAGGACCAGGCGCCAGGCTGAGCAGACCCTCCCGCCCCCCCGCCGCGATCCCACCCCACTCACCACGACCCCGCGCGTGACCCGGTGGAGCAGCAGTGGGACATAGAACTTGCGGAAGGACCGGAGCAGGAGCCCCTCGCTTTGGTCAGGCGGGGGCAGCTTCGGGGTGCCCATGCAGCAGCAGACATCCAACCGGGAGGCCTGGAGGGAAGCAGACCCTCGGGATGGTCCCAGAGCAGCCCCCCGGAACTGCCCCCCTCCCGTGGAAGTGCCTCCCCAGGGGACGTCCCAGAGTGCTACAGTGTTTGTTTTTCTGTCTTGATTAAACACCTCTAAACGTTGCACTGTCGCAGAAACGCTAGCTCCCTCATCTCACTTACGTTTCTTTACTCGACCTTTTGTACTTTGCGGGTTTGATTGTATTCCCCTAAACCACCTTTTCTCTGGGGCCCTGGGGGCTTCACACCCACACAGCATAGCAGCTGTCCCTGTACCCAGCCCCACTCTCTGAGCCTGCTCTGTGAAGGCATGAGGCTCCCCCATCCCCATCCCTGCAGAGGTGAGCCCGGGGAAGGTCCCTGGGTCCTGCACCACCCCTACCTCCTGCCTCCTGCTGTCCAGAGAAAGCAGGGCCACAAAGGCGGACACCTGGAGCAGGAAGTCGAGAACGATGGCAAAGCCGGAGGTCAGGGCGAAGGTTCTCACAGCTGGCATGGGGGTCAGGGCCCCTGGAGGGTGCAGGGGTGAGTCTCAGGGCACGGTGTCTGCTCAGAGGAGCGCAGGGAAGGGGGCTGCCCACCCCCAGTGCCCCCAGCCCCCCTGGCTGCCCAGGCTCACCGAGAAAGAAGCAGATGGCCTCAGACAGGCTGCAGAGCAGCATACTGGGGGCCACTCTGCCCAGCGCGCGGCCGATGTGGGCCTCTCGCCGCTCCTCGGGCCTCCGAGGCAACCTCTGCATGGGGACATCAGGGCCAGTGTCCAGAGCCAGCCATGAGCAGGGAGCTGGCCTGTCTGTGCCCGTGCTCTGCCCGTCAGGAGCAGAGCCCACCAATGCTCTCTGCCTGTCCACTTCTCAGGGTCTGGCCCAGACACATGCTTGGCACGCTTCGGGACGTCCATAGCCTGCTCATTCCAGCACGCCCCTGGGTCCCTCAACATCCGCCCGCAGGAGAGGCAGATCAACTCGGACTGTCCATCCGTGGCATGCCACGGAGGAGGCCTTGTGGTGCCACGTGGCACCCCGCAGAGGGCATGGCGGCCCGAGGGAGAGTAAGTGCAGGGGACACGCGCATCACAAAGATGACACGGAACCGTCTGTGGTCCATGGGCCCGTGTCTGCCCACGCACGAGCAGAGCTGGCCCGGCCCCGGGGGCTGCAGGAGCCCCCTGCCCTCTCACCTGGTACTCCAGAACGAAGATGAAAATATTGTCGGCCCCCACGGCCAGCACCAGGAAAGGCACCACCTGAAGGATCACCAGGGAGGAGGGCACACCCAAGTAGGAGAAGAAGCCCATGGCCGCCGTGACTGCTCCCAGCACCACCGCCACCCCGCCCAGGCCCAGCGTCACCTTGGAGTCCACCTGCAAGGGAACCAGGCTCAGCTCCGGGCTGCCTCACGTCGCGGGGTGTTCTAAGGGTCAGCTCTGCGTCTGCTCCGGGGCCTGTCCGAGAGCAGCGCACCTCCAAGAAGCGCGACCCCTTGGGGAGCCCTGTGGGGAAGGTTCTGGATATCCTGAAAAGCCAAGCCACCCCACCCTGCCCTCCCACCCGCCCCAAAGTCTCACCAGCACTCGGCGCCAGCTGGAGTAGCTGCCCAGGGCCAGGGAGATGTACAAGAAGATGACGATGTAGCTGACCCCAAAGATGGGCAGGTCCTGGGCTGTGGTGCGGTTGATCTCGTCCTCCAGGGAGCGCTGCGGACACACCCCGCCAGCCCCGCTGACCCAGGGGCTCCCCCAGCCCCAGCAGGGCTGCAGGCCTGGCCTCCCAGATGGGCGAGCCCAGGGCTGCTCAGGAGGGGAGGAACCCACCCGAGCCCCCTCACCCCGGGTCCCCTCCCCACAGAGCTAGGGACCCCGAAACCTACCTCCGCCATGAATGTGACCTGGAACCTGCCAGCTGTCTGCCGCTGGAAGGCTTTCATCTCCTCTAAGAAGGCCGCCTCCCAGAGCTTAACACGGGCGAGCCGGGGGTCCCCAGGTTCGTAGTTGTTGAGGGAGAAGGTCATGATCAGGGCCTCCGCCTCAGAGTAGTCCTTCCCTGGGGTGCGAAATGCTCAGCTACCCTCCTTCCTCACCCCTGCTCCCCTCCTCACCCCGCCTCCTCTCCCCAACGCCAGCCCGTCCCTGTCTCCCCTCGCCCCTCCAGCCTCACATCTGCTCCCCTCCCTCCTCCAGCATTACGCCTGCTCCCCTCCCTATCCAAGTCATGGTCTAACCCCTCCACCGACCTCCCTCTCTCAGCCAAGGGCCAGACCTGTGAACCCAGGCACAGACCAGAAGACCTGAGCGAGCGGGAGGAAGCCGAAGGAGGTGGCAGGTCCGCGGTCCCCTCCAGCCCCTGCTAGGACCGGCTACCCCCAAGCAGCAAGAGCCCATCACTGTTCCCTCCCACCACTGCCCCTGCCCCATACGGCCCCCTCGCTGGCCTCCCCCGGGGCCACCTGGCTTACCTTTGTAGCCTCCCACAGCAAGGAAGGGGAACACTGGACCTCCATAGTCAGCCATGCAGCTCAGGGCTAGGGCTGTGCCGTCTTTGAAGGTGAGTGGGGCACTGGGGGCAGAAGGAAGGACCTTTCCTGGCCCCGTGCCTATTACCAGGCCTGGTGCCAGCCCCAGGCTGCCAGCACCAGCACCTGACCCCATGGTCAGAACCGTTTCTCCCAGTAAGATTTCATGCAACCCAACTCACAGTGGACCCTCTCTCCACACAGCCGCCCAAGGCTCTGGGCTAAGGGCTGCACCCAGACAAGGCGGGTGGGCCTCACACACACAGCCCCCCGGGGGACACCAGGACTTCGCCCCTGGGGTCAGCACAAGTAGCTGCGCGGGCCTCGCCCTGCTCAGCCTCCTCCCTCGCCAGCCCGGAGCCCTCTAGGCCCGAGTTCAGATCCTTCTCTCTGCGGACAGGTGAGCAGCCCGGGGCCCCGGGCACGTGTCTACTGAGCCTTCCTGCAAACACATCCTGGGCACGGGATGAAGCGTTCTTTGTGAGTGAGCACGTCCGTCGCCAGCTGCCTGGGCGTGCCGGCCGCCGGGGACCTGGAGAGGCTCACGACAGCCCTGGGCCTATTTTCGCATCTCTGGAATGGGCATCGCCAGCCACCGGAGAGCTGTCGCGAGCTTCCGAAATCAAAATTAAGCCGGCGTGAGCTTTGGACCCAGGGCCGGAACTTCCTCCCCGGCCCGCCGGCCAGGGCCAAGCACAGACTCTGGGAAGCGGCCCAGAGCATGGGCTTCCCCGAGGGGCAGGGCCCTGGGTCTCCCTCCCCTAATCCGGTGGTTCTCAGTGTGGCGCCAGGGCCCGGGCTCTGCAAGGCCGGAACTCTTCTCATAACCACTAAGATGCTGTTTGCCGTTCCCCCTCATTTGACCTCGATATAAGGGGTACAGATGGTTCACCAACGTGGCTTCAGGCTCCATATTGCGACCAACAGCTAGGACGAACCCCTGTTGACTCCGGTGCAGCAGCAAAGCCAACCCCAAGCCTGCTGCAGCCTCCCTCCCTCATCTGGCACATAGGGGTGAGGCCGCGCGTTCTCACTGGGCTCCGGACCAGGGCCCGGCTGTACTCTATCAAGCGAGACACTGTGCCACCTCTGTGGACTTGCGATGGTCTCGGTACTGTTGTTTGTAAAGAACTAACACAGATGTTTTCTTTTCTGTTCTGCTTTCTCACGTGGGAGAGGTCGGGGGACCTGGGTCTCTCCAGACGCTGGGGACCCCTGTCCACTGCAGCCTCAGACAGCCTCGACCACCGCCTGCCCACGTGCCGCCCTCCACGCTGGGGTGGCCCGGGAGCCTTCGCTCCCAGCCCCAAGGCCTGGAAGCCTCCTTAGCTTCCTAGTTTGCCCCACGGCAGAGAGGAGGCAGCTGGGACTGAGCCCCAGAAGTGCCAGGCTGTGTGGCCGTCTCCTGCCCAGGGGACACCCAGCCCAGGCGTGCAGAGCCTGAGCTGAGCCTCTGCCTGGCCCAAGAGCACCTTGAGGGGGACCCTGCTGGCCTCCGGGGCCTGCGCAGAAGCCCATGCACGTGTGGGACCGTCACATCACTCTGTAACACACAAAGCAAGGACGTGCGAGGATGCCACTGCTCTGTCCGAGTAGAGTGGAACCCGGGAGGCCCAGATGGCCCCGTGCAGATCTGCAACAGCCAGTGAGAGCCCACGAAGAGAGAGGGCCCTCGGGGGAGACGTGGAGAGAAACAGGGTGATCCAGGTCTAGGTCTGAGACCCAGACATGGAGCCACCTGGGAGCCCAGGGGTCACGAGGCCCTGGTGCGCACAGCAGCCCCGGCTGGGGTGGGCTGCGGGGGACTCACTTGACGCAGTAGAGGAAGTGGTCCCTCCAGTCCACCTGGGAGGTCTGCCCCATGAGTGTCTGGTTGGCCGTGAGCAGCAGGTGCGAGCGATTGTTCTGGAAATACTGCAGGAGGCTGTTGACGCAGCAGTCGGAGATACTGGCGTTGTGCGGGTTGAGGGGCGCGAAGCAGACATCCTGCAGCGAGATGTTGCGCTTCTCGGCGGGTGACCACACCTGTAGGCGCTGCAGCCTCTCCTGCAGCTCCAGCAGCTCCAGCAGGAGGTCCAAGGCCAGGATCCCGCTGAAGTTCTTGGGCCCGAGCAGCAGGGAGTCGTAGTGGTAGCCGGGCTGCCCGGGGGCCGTCAGGATCACCTGGTTGGTCCGGAAGAAGGGGCCGAAATGCTGGTCGTGGAAGGCCTTCTCGCTGCGGGCTTGGCTGCTGGGGGCCGACCACAGCTCCACGGGGTCCGTGGTCAGCTGCAGAAAGGCCAGGCCCCCCGACAAGGCCACCACCACGGCGATGGACAGGAGGAGGACGGTCAGCGGCCACGAGGCTACCCACGTGCCCCAGGCCTGGAAGCACCGGCTGAGGACAGTGTGGGTGGAGAGGCTGAGTCTGTCAGACAGGCTTGTGCCTGCCTTGGGGTCCGGCGTCTTGTCCCGGCGGCGGGATGCGGCCAGGCGGGTCACCACCAGGAAGGCGGTGAGCAGGACAAGCGCAGAGCAGAGGAGGATGGCGAGGACCAGCCCGCCCGCCATCCGGCCCAGGTAGAAGGTGGCATCCAGGGCCTGGGGCCGGGCGATGACGGGGCAGGATGCAGCGCAGTCCTGGCAGGAGCAGGCGGCCGTGCCGTTGCCCTGGGACACGTTGCAGGGCTGGACCTCCCCGTTCAGAGGCTGTATCCCGCTGCCGGGGTCCTGGCCAGGCTCCAGCAGGTGGAAGGTGATGTCCAGGGGAGCCAGGCCGTTCCCCGTGTCCCCCTGGAAGTTGAGCCAGCGCTGAGCGGTGCAGAGGGCGGAGCCGTATACGCCGCACATGGCGCCCACCGCCAGCGTGGCGGCCGCGGGGATGCGCACCCGGCTGCACGAGTCGTAGGTCCGCTGCGCGAAGTCGTGCTGGTAGAAAGCCTCGTAGGCCACCACGGCAGGGGGCTGGCCGCCCCCACCCCCTGCCACGCGGGTCACGTTGATGAAGAGGCTCTGGTTGGGGCTGCAGGTGTTGTGGCAGTGCAGGTTCACGAAGTTGTCGGAGCAGGCGGGGCAGCGGGTGAGCAGGGCCTTGGTGACCGCCAGGCTGGCCTCGAGGGACACCAGCTGCTTGGAGGAGCAGCAGGCGTACGTGGAGTTGGGCCCTGCGTAGAGGCGGGGGCAGATGCGCCGGAGGAGGGTCAGGTGGTCGCCGGTGACGTGCACAGCGGGCGTGTTGGACAGGCAGGACACGTTGGACAGCGGGGCCAGGCCCCCGGACAGCTCTGGGTTCCTCCCACACTCATCGTAGAAAGCGCAGTAGCCGGGCTGGTGGATGGGCGTGTGTGGCTCGCCCTGGGCCTACGGGCAGGGCAACGTCAGCACGGGCTCCCCGCCGGGCAGCACCTCGGGAGGCTGGCGGGCAGCGGGGGCTGAAGGACCCGGAGCAGCGGTCCCGAAGGACCCCACGGGCAGGCATGGGGGGCACTGCTGGGAGACCCAGGGAGAGGTGGGGCCCCTCCCACAGTGTCTGGAGGACATCCCTGCCAGGCCACAGTGGTGGGGTCTCTGGAGAGGGAGGTGGCCGGACAGACCTGCATTTCACAATGTCATGGCAGAGGGCAAGGGGACAGGTGGGGAGAACGGGGTGGGCTGGGGGACCCCCGAGGCTGCCGCATGGTCCCGCTGGGACATGGTGGCCCCTGACAGGTCGGCGGCTGAGACCAAGTGGCCTTGCCCTCGAGGCATGGTTGCTTCGAAGGTGGCTGCCGTCTGCCTGAGCCGCAGCCCGTACCCAGAGGCCCGGGGCCCCTCTTGGAGATTCTTGGGGCCCAAAGTCTTCGCCCGTCCTCCAGATGTGCGAGTGACGGAGAAACTCGAGGCAAGTACCCCGGAACTCCCCCGGCCCCCAGATGCTAAATCCTCATCAGGTGATCCCCCGAGCCCACCCCACAGCACCCCGGGATGGGAGCCTCCCTCAACCCTCTGCTCCCACCTCAGGCCAGGACGTCCACGCGCACCACGGATGGGAGGCACTCCGCCACCCTGGTCCCCAGGACCCCCACCCGCACCCCTCCTAGGGCTGCCTGGGATCCCTCATCCGTCCAGGCCCTCCTTGCTGTGGCCACGCAGCCCCCAGCACAGTAGTCTCCCGGGGCGGCGGTGGCAGAGTGGCTGTGGCCGCCCGCACCCGGACTCACCAAGTGCAGGAGCAGCGCCCACAGCAGCCAGCCCCTCGGGCCAGCCTCTGCCATCCCAGCGCGGGAAGGGGTCCCAGGGCAGTGGGGCTAGGCCACGGGGACAGCCGGGGACAGCCAAGGGCTGGCTCTTGGAGACCCACAGTGCTTGTCGAGGTGGCTCATGTACTGAAACTCGGGGTGCACAGTGAGGCGGGCTCCCCGTCAGGGACAGCCTGGCCTGACTGGCCGGGACCAATGGGGCTGAGCCCCGCACCTCCCACTGCTCCCCGCTAGTTAATGATCCACTTCTCCTCCCTCCTGCCCTTGTCCCAGTCTCTCCACAAGCCTCCCAGTGAGGTGCTGGGGTCTCCCCTGGGCCACTTCCCAAAGCGAGAGCGGGCCATCCGAACCCCACTCAACACCCCCCCCCCCGGCCTGTCCAGCCTCAGCGACCCCCTCTGCCCAGCCCCCTCTTGAGACCAAGCCAGCTGGGGCCAGGACACACCCTTGCACTGTCAGCCTTAGCAACGGTTGTTAATTAATATTAACAATCTGATAACAGAGGGGACAGTCAGGGGTGGAGTGACCAGTGACAAATGTCCTCCTCTGGGCGGAGGGGGAAGATCAGCTCCCCTGACGGCACACAGAGTTCCCAGACGCGAGAGCCCAGGCCTTCCTCTGTCCGCCCCCCTCCGTCCCGTCCCGGCCAGGCCAGGCCTGTCCCCACCAGCCCTGGAGGGGCAGTGTCACCGGGAGACCCACGCAAACAGCGCAGGTGCACAGGACTCACTTTCTGCTCCCTCCCTCGGGCTCTCCCTATCACCAGCGGTCCAGACCTTGGCCCCCGCGCGGAGGCTGAGCTGATAAGGGAGCCTGCGGGAGCACCTTCCCTGTGGCCGCCCACCCCAGGCAGCTGCAGGAAGAAGCCTGCTATCTCTAACCTCCCGCGGCTCAAGGACCCTGGTCTGACTCAGAGGAGCCACCCCAGCTGTGCCGGGAAGACAGAAGCCGAGGGGGGCTCAGGCCCACCCTGAGTCAGCTCTGAGTCAGCCTCGGGTAGGGAGAAGAGTCAAGGGCCGGGGCCGTCCGTGCGCAGCCACCAAAATCTGGTCCCCGCCGGGCCCCGCCCCCATGCACCTGGCTAGCCCATGTGGAGCCTCCAGCCCCCCTCAGGGCTTCTGTCCCTGCTCCTGGATCTTCCCCCAGAAGCAGAGCTTGAGACAGGGATGTCACTGCACCGTTTATCACAGGGGACCCAGATGGCCCCAGCAGGGGAGCGGGGACGAGCCAGGGAATGGAAGGAAGCCTGCGTGGTCTCTGGGGTCTCAGCCAAGACACACCCGGGCCAGAACAGAAGACGGACGTGCTCCCCATAATCCGTGCGTGTCCCCCAGGCTGTGTCCCGCAGAGCGACAGATCCAGCTCCTGGGGCCGGTGCCTGCATGTTGTTATCATGCCTTAGTTTTCGGTTCGTGTCTTTGTGCCCAACGGTTAGTTCCTCGATCTCGCACTGATTCAGACCGAGATCCTGGAGATCAGATTAGGGGGCCAAAAGGCGCCAGGCTTCTGCCTGCGTGCCGGGCCCGCGGGCTCTTCCCTGGGCTAATCTGGAGCGCGGTGATTAGCAGATCGCGCTGGGCGCTGTCGGGTGAAGGGCTCGGATGACTGACACCCCAGCGCTGAAATGCTTTCCGCTGACACCGGCAATACCCCAGCGCCCCGGTCAACAGCCTCGCCTGCACCGTGTGCCGTCTCTGTTGTCAGGCTGGACGCCTCCTTTTCCATTTTCCTTTGAGACGAGGGACATGGGGTCATGGGCCTGCTCCGGCCCAGAGAGGGGTGAGCAGGAGCGGGTCTCCTGGCTCAGGAGACGGCGCGGGGGAGAAGCCTGCTGGGGTCCGGCTGGCGGATGCTGGGCAGTGCGCCCCAGGCAAGTCCAGCCCTCCCCACCCCCAGGCCTTCAGAGAGTCCGCAGTCTGGGCTGAGAGGCAGGGGTTGCGGCACTCGGCCAGCCTGGCACGACCCCGGGCTGGGTGTGAGGGCGAGGCTCTGACCAGCCCAGGTGCGCTGTGGGGACTTCCTGGGCGGCCGGCCTGGAGGGGGAGATGTGGGGTCTTGGCGCCTCGGGGCAGCCTTCGTCTTCTCTGTTCTCAGAGCCCCGATGCCGTGTGCGGAAGGGCTGTGTCGCCGTGCAGGGGAGATATGCTTCCCTGCCCTCCCTGCCCTTTGCAGCGGGCCGTGGTCCCATGGTCCTGTTCTGGCCATTATGAAGCCCTTTCTTCTCATGTGTCATTTTTTGGGAGCAGATCCCCTGTTTGCAGGAGATCCCACCCGCCCCACACGGGCCACAGCCCGATACTAACCGCGTGCGTCAGTGAGGCACCTTTGCTGCTGTCTATGACCCAGGAAGGACAGGTTACTATTAAGGCGAGCCCACGGTTTTCGTTAGAGCTCACCCTTGGGGAGCTGTGGGATTTTACATCGTACAGAACAGTCTCTCTGCCTAAAACTCCCGCACTCCTCCTTTACCCATCCCGCCTTCCCAAAGCCCCGACCGCGCAGACGTTTGTTGGCGAGGCAAAACACACACCACAAAACTCACCGTCTCCACCGTCTGAAATTCAGCACCTTCGCACTGTGGTGCAGACATCACCACCGGCCCTCTTGTAAATAGGAGCTCTGTGCCTGCCAAACCCCACCTCCCCGGCCCCTGAAGACCCCCGCTCTGCTTTCTGTCTGCACGATTCTGAGCACTCCAAGTGCCTCACGTAAGTGCGACCAGACCGTCCTTGTCTTTCCTGTGACTGGCGTATTGCACGGAACGGAAGGTCCCCACGCTTCATGCCCGCTGGAGCGGGTGTCAGCAGTTCCTTTTCTAAGGCTGAATGCTGTGCCATGGCATGGACAGACCAGGGGCTGCCGAAGGACACCCGGGGCTTCCACTGTTGGTTACTGTGGATAATGTCGTGACCGTGGGTGTGCTGCTTGCCTCCCAGACCCTGTTGCAAATCTTTGGGGGACGTATCTAGCCGTGAAATTGCCAGACCAATTGGCAACTTTATTTTTAACTTTCCGAGGAACTAGCCTACAGTGGCCCACAGTGGCCCCTTTCACACCCCCTCTCTTTCACACCCTCCGCATGGGGCTTGCCACTGGTTCGACGGCAGCGGTCCTGCTGTCCTCATCTGCAGATCCCTGGAGAAAGGTCTCTCCAAGATCCGTATCTAGTTTGCAATCAGACTGGGTGTCTTGTTTGATTATTTCTTGTTGCATTTAGGTGTTGTCTATAAAATCTGGATTTGATGCTTTATCAGAGATGTGGTTTGCAAATATTTTCTCCCGTTCTGTAGGTTGCCTTTTTATGCAGTTGACAGTGAACTTCGAGGCACCAAATTTTAAAATTTTCACCGTGTCAGATTTGCCGATTTGCTAACAGTGCTTTGAAGTCGTAGCCAGTGACTCACTGGTAAATCCCATGTCACGAAGCTTTTGTCCTGGTTTCTTCTAAGAGTTTATACTCTAAGTTCTCCTTTTTTTTAAGTGGGTCCCATGCCCAATGTGGGGCTTGAACTCATGATCCCAGATTGAGATGGACATGCTCCACTGACAGAGCCAGCCAGGCACCCCTAAAATCTATCACCCAGTTTGAGGTCATTTTTGTATATGGTATTAGTAAGGGCCCAACTTCATTATTTCACACAATGGATATTCACTTTTCCAAACATTTCATGGAAGACTGTCCTCTCTCCATTGAAAGGTCTCGGCACGATTCTCAAAATTCATTCCACCATATATGCAAGGGTTTGCTTAGGAGCTGTTCATTTGGTGCCATCCCATTGGTCCATATGACTGTCTTACGCCAGCACCACTGTGTTCATTACTGTATATTTTTAGAGAGGGAGAGAGCGAGGGGAGAGGCAGAGGGAGAGAGAGAATCTTCAGCAGATTCCACACCCAGCACTGAGCCCAACATGGGGCTCTATCTCAAGACCCTGACATCACGACCAGAGCCAAAATCAAGAGTTGGACGTGTCACTGACTGACCCCTGATGACTCTATATTTGTGGTAAGTTTTTTTTTTTTTTTAATATTTTATTTATTTATTTGTCAGAGAGAGAGAGAACGAGAGTGAGCACAGGCAGACAGAGAGGCAGGCAGAGACAGAGAGAGAAGCAGGCTCCCCGCCGAGCAACGAGCCCGATGTGGGACTCGACCCCAGGACGCTGGAATCATGACCTGAGCCGAAGGCAGCTGCTTAACCAACTGAGCCACCCAGGCGTCCCTAATTTTTTTAAAAAATTTATTTATTTGTTAGAGAGAGAGTGAGCAAGCACAGACAGACAGAGTGGTAGGCAGAGGCAGAGGGAGAAACAGGCTCCCCGCCGAGCAAGGAGCCCAATGTGGGACTCGATCCCAGGATGCTGGGATCATGACCTGAGCCGAAGGCAGCCGCTTAACCAACTGAGCCACCCAGGTGCCCCTTGTGGTAAGTTTTGACTCAGGAAATGTGATGTCTTCCAACTTCATTCTTTTTTCAAGTTTTTTTTTTTAATCTATTTGAGGTCCCTTGAAATTCCAATACAAATTTTAGGATAGATTTTTCCATTTCTGCAAAAAATGACATTGGGATTTTGATAAGGATAGCATTAAATCAGTAGCTCGCTTTGGATAATAACAATATCAACTATTCCAACCTGTCCATGAAAATGGGGTTCTGTTCCAGTTCCATCTCCTTTAGTCTCTTTCAGCAATGTTTTCTCATTTTTGGTCTAGAGAACTTACACTTCCTCCGTGAATGTAATTCCTAAGGATTTTACTCAGTTTGATGCTATTGCAAATGGAATTTTCCCCTCAGTTTCCGGAACAGTTTGTTCATTGTTCTTGTATAGAAATGCAACTGATTTTTCTGCGTAGACTTTGCAACTTTGCTGAATACATTGTTTATTAGTTCTAACAGGTGTTTTTGTGAAGTCTTGAGGCTTTTTTACATGTAAGACCATATCGTCTGCAAACGGAGATCATTTTACGTTTTCCTTTACAAGTTGGATGCCTCGTCTTTCCTCTTCTCCCCTAACTGATCTGGCTGGGATTCCCCGCACTATGCCGGGTGGGGTGGTGATTTGGGCATACTTATCTCATTCTTGATCTTAGAGGAAAATCTCTCCGTCTCGCACTGTGAGTAGGATGTTTGCCGTGGCTTGGTCATAGACGACTTTTATTATGTCGAGACATTCTTTCTACTTACAGTCTTTTGAGCGTTTTTATCACGAAAGCACGTTGGATTTTGTCATATGCTTTTCCTCCATCAATTGAGATGATGTAAATGGGAAATTTGTTGGGCCTTCCCCCTACATTTTGTTGATGTGGCGTAACACACCGAAATTGTACTTAGTCATGGTGTTTAATCCTGCTAATGTGCGCTGAACTCCGCTCACTAGAATTTTGTTGACTTTTGCATCAATATTCACAAGGAATATTAGTCCATCATTTCCTTTCTTGAATGGTTTCTTTGTCTGGGTTTGGCATCGGGAATGCTGGCCTTTTCAAATAAGTTAAAAGCATTCCCACCTCTTAATTTTTTAAAAAAGATTTTATTTATTAAAATAAATAGAAAGAGAGACAAGCAGGGGGAGCAGCAGAGGGAGAGGGAGAAGCAGCAGGGTGTGGTCAGAGAAGACAAACCATATGGTATCTACCTTTCCTAATGTCAGGATTTAATTTGGGGCTCCACCCCAGGACCCCGGGACCATGACCTGAGCTGAAGGCAGATGCTTCACCCACTGAGACCCACAGGCGCCCCCAAATCAAAGCGAGCTACTGATTTTTTTTTTTAATGTCACTGAACTATACACTTTATTTATTTATTTTTAAAGATTTTATTTATTTATTTGACAGAGATCACAAGTAGGCGGAGAGGCAGGCAGAGAGGGAGAGAGGGAAGCAGGGTCCCTGCTGAGCAGAGAGCCCGACGCGGGGCTCGATCCCAGGACCCTGAGACCATGACCTGAGCCGAAGGCAGAGGCTTAACCCACTGAGCCCCCCAGGCGCCCCCATCCTTTTCAATTTTTAGGGTAAGTTTGAGGAGAATGGGTGCTAGTGACTCTTCAAATGTTTGGTAGAAGTCACTCCCGAAGTCATCGGGACCAGGGCTCCCCTTTGTTGGTGCCGTTTCTGATTAATGTTTCAATCCCCTCGCTCGTGTAGATCTGTTCGGGTTGTCCGTTCTCTCCTGATTCAGTCTTGCCAGGTTTTGTGTTTCCAGGAGTTTGTCCGTTTTATCTGGGTTATTCAATTGCTTGTCACACAACTGTCCACTGTGCTCTCTTACAACACTTTATGTCTGTAGGACTGGCAGTAATTTCCCCACTTCCATTTCTGATTTAGGCATTGGAGGCCCCTCTCTTCTTTTTTCTTAGTCAACCTAGCTACAGGTTTGTCAATTTTGTTGATCTTTTCAAAGAACCAACTTTGGGTTCATTCATTTTCTAGACTGTTTGCCATTGATCTCTGCTCTAATCTTTATTATTTCCTTCCCCTACTATCTTTGGGTTTAGTCTGTTCCTCTTTTTCCAGTTCCTTAAGCTGTAAAGTCAGGATGATGATTTCCGATCTTTTTTTTTCTAATGTAAATATTTACGCTTACGAATTTCTGCTTTAGTAACTGCTTTCATTGCATACCCTACGTTTTGGTGTGCTGTGTTTTTCATTTATCTTAAAGTATTTTCTTTTCCTTTTTTTTTTTTTTTTTTTTTGAGAGGGAGGACAGAGGGGCAGAGGGAGAAGGAGAGAGAGAATCTCAAGCAGACTCCCCACTGAGCACAGAGCCTGACACGGGGCTCGATCCCATGACCACAATCAGGACCCGAGCCAAAATCAAGAGTCAGATGCTTAACTGACTCACCCAGGTGACCCAGGCTTTGAGTATTTTCTGACTTTGTGATTTGTTCCTGGGGCCCTTGGTTGTTTGTGAGTGTGAGGTATGGTCTCCACAAGTTTGAATTTTCTAGTTTTCCTTCTGTTTCTGATTTCTATCTTTACCCAGGTGTGGTCATAGAAAATATATCACATGATATTTACCTTTTTAAAGATTTTATTATTATCATTATTATTATTTATTTGACAGACAGATCACAAGCAGGCAGAGAGAGGGGGAAGTGAACTCCCCGCTGAGCAGAGAGCCTGATGTGGGGCTCGATCCCAAGACCCCGAGATCATGACCTGAGCCGAAGGCAGAGGCTTAACCCACTGAGCTGCCCAAGTGTCCCTCTTATAATCTTTTTTATTTAAAGTGTATCTTGTCCAATATTAGTATGGCTACCCCTCCTCTCTTTTGGTAACATTTGCATAGAATATTTTTCTCCATGCTTTCACTATCGACCTGCAGGTTTATATGGATCTCGAATGAGTCTCTTGTACACAGCAGAGTTTGGATGTTTTCTTATCCATTCTGTCAACTTTTGACTTTTTATTGGATGGTTTAATTCGTTTACATTTAAAGTAACTATTTTAAATTTAGTAACTTAAAAAAGAGGAACTGGGGCATCAGGGTGGTGCAGTGGGTTAAGCGTCCAACTCTTGGTTTCAGCTCAGTTCCTGATCTCAGGGTCATGAGATCAAGCCCCGTGTCTGGCTCTAGGCTCTGCATGGAGTCTGCTTGGGATTCTTTCTCTCCCTCTCCCTCAAGTAAATAAATATTTTTTTTTAACAAAAGGAGGGACTTAACTTCTGTCATGTGCATTCTGACTCCGTGTCCTTTGTTTTCAATATACCCTATAGCTTGTTGAACTCATTTTCTGTCTTCTTTTCTGTTTACCTTTTATTTTATAGTGACATGTTTAAATTCCTCCCTCGTTTCCTTTGGTGTATATTCTGTAGCTGTTTGCTTTGTGATTGCCATGGGGATTACATTTAACATTCTAAAGTTACAACACTCTCATTTGAATTTATACCAGATTAATTTCAATAATATACAAAATCTTTGCTTCTTTATAGCTCTGCCCTACCTCTTTCAGTTGCTGATATCACAAAATTACACCTTTATACCTCAGGTGCCCCAAAACATAAACTTATCTTTCTTTAAAATGCCGTAGTTTCTTCATTTATGCAGAAACAAAATTTGGGGTGACAAAACAAGATAGTCTAACTTTTTACTGTTAACAACTATTCATTGCTAATGAATAATTGTTGTTAACAATTATTCATTGTTAACAAATAATTGTCTTTTAAATTTATTAGTTATTAAATCATGTAGAAAACAAAAAGTGAAGGTACGGACCACTGTTACGATGAAATAGCGTTTATAATTACCATATATTTTCTTTCTTTTTTTTTTTTTTTAAGATTTTACTTATTTATTTGACAGACAGAGATCACAAGTAGGCAGAGAGGCAGGCAGAGAGAGAGAGGAAGAGAAGCAGGCCTCCTGCTGAGCAGAGAGCCCGATGCGGGGCTCGATCCAGGACCCTGGGATCATGACCTGAGCCGAAAGCAGAGGCTTTAACCCACTGAGCCACCCAGCTGCCCCATGTGTTTACTTTTCTTGAGGTCTTGAGTTCTCTGCGTGGCTTTAAGTTACGGCCTAGGGACGTCATTTCACTCTGCAGAACTCTACTGAGCACTTCTCAGAGGTCAGGTCCAGTGGCTACAAGTTCCATCGGGGTTTGTTTCATTGAGAAGGTCTTAACTTCTCCCTCACTTCCGAAGGACGGTTTTTCCAGATACAACTCTTGTTCATACTTGGTTTGCTTTCTTCTGCATCCTGAATATATGGGCTCACTGTCTTCTGGCCTCCAAAGTTTCTGATGAGGAATTTACAGATAATCTTATTGAGGATACCTTGTATGAGATGATTTGCTTCTCTCTTGCTGCTTTCAAGATGATTTCTTTGGCTTTTGTAAATTTGATTGTAATGTGTCCTGGTGTGTGTCTCTTTGAGTTTATCTTGCTTGGAGCTCACTGAGTTTCTTAGATGTTTATATTCATGCCTTTCATCACGTTTGGGACGTTTTCAGCCATTATTCAATAGATATTCTCTCTGTGACCCTCTCTCCTCTCCTTTTGGCACTCCTGTGATGGGTGTGTTGGTAGTTTTCTGGTGTCCTACAGGTCCTTTAGGCTCCAATTGCTTTTATTTCCTTTTTCTTTCTCTTTCTCAGACACGGTATGTTCCATTGTCCTCTTTTCAAGTTCAAGGATTTTCTTCTGCCTGCTCAAATCTGTCTTGAATTCCAATAGTGAATTTTTCATTCCAATTATTGTACCTCTCAGCTCCAGAATTATTTTTTAGGTTCTCTTTTATTGGTATTTCACACAATATTTTCTTGACTTTCTCTACATCTTCCTTTAGTTAAGACAGTTATTTTAAAGTATTTGCTTAGTATGTCTGCCATTACTTCTTTTTCAGAGTTTCTGTTGATTTTTTTCCTTTGAATGGGTCATACTTTCCCACAGCTTTGTATGCCTTGTGATTTTTGTTGTAGTTGCACATTGGGCATTTGAATCTAATAATGAGATAACTCCGGAAACCGTTCCTTTCCCTCCCACAGAGTTTGCTTGGTTGTTATCGTTTTTTATTGAGTTTTATTTTATTGTTGTAGGCTGTCTCTGTGCCAAGGATCAGCCTGAGGTATGAGTGCAATATCTGCTGTTTTCTTTTCTCAGCCTTTCCCTGGGCGTGGGCACAGTCCCTTTCTAATTTCCCTGTATATGTACTTGTGCGGAGACCACAGTGAGCACACAGGGGACAGTCCTTGCACACGTAATTTGGAAAAGCATCAAAATTAACAGACTACGACAGCCCTCCACAATAAAAACAAATAAACACAAACCAAATGCTGGGGAAGAATAATCTTATTTCCAGAGTGACCACATTATAACAGTCAAATGTCCAGGTCTCAACCAAAAAACGACAGTGTACAAAGAAATAAAGAAAATATGTCCAGTCAAAGGAACAAAAATCCTGATATAAACCACTCCCAAGGAAGCCCGTAGACAAAGACTTAAAACAACCATCTAAAATATGCTCAATGAGGCAAAGGAAAAAGGCGCAAAGCCTAAAGGAAGCTAAGAAAACCATGTATGAGTGAAATGATGTTATCAACAAAAGACAGAAAACCTGCAGAGAAACCAAAGACAGTCCAGAGCTGAGAAATACAGTACCCGGGATGAAACCCTCGCCACAGGGTTCAAGAGCGCGTATGAGTGGGCGGAGCAAAGAACCCACGAGCTCAAGACGGAACAAAATCAAGTCATGAGGTGCAGAAATTGAAAAAAAAAAAAAAAAGCATGAGGAAAACGAACACAGTCTAAGGGACTTCAGAACAGCATCAAGTAAAGTAACAGATGCATCATGGGAGTCAAGAAAGGAGAAGGGGGTAGAAAGGTCAAAGGAATAATGACTGAAAACTCCCAAATTCGATGAAAGATGTGAGTGTATAAATCAAAGCCGCTCAATCAATTTCAAGGAGGATAGATACAGAGACCCACATTGTGAAAACACAATATACCAAAACTCATGGGAAACCGTTGTTGAGAGAAAATTTTATAGCTGTAAATGCATACCATAAAAAAAGATCTCAAACCAAAAAAAAAAAAAATCTCAAAATAATAGCTTAGTTGTATATCTTACGGAACTAGAAAAGTAAAAACAAACTAAACCTAAAACTGGCAGAAGGAAGGAAATAATAAAGCTTAGAGCAGAAACAGACAAGATCGAGAACAGAAAACGGTAGAGAAAACCAATGAAATTGAGTTAGGTCTTCAAAAAGAACAACTTTAAGTAGACTAAGAGAAAAGGAGAATTAATTTAATTAATTAATTCAATTAATTAAATCAAAGATGAGAGAAAACATTACAGCAAGTTTTAGGGAAATAAAAGGTAACACGAGCACGCGACCAACAACAGATTAGATGACCTCCAAATAAATTCACAGAAACTCACAGCCTGCCAGACTGAATCATGAAGAAAGAGAAAATCTGAGCAAAGTTACAACCAGTTAAGAGATTGAGCCAGCGATCAGAGCCTTTCTAACAGATAAAAGTCCAGGACCAGATGGCTTTGCTGAATTGTAACTGATGTTTGAAGAAGAACCATCACCAGTCCTACTTAAACTCTCCCAGCAAGCAGAAGAGGAGCAACACTGCCGAACGCATTCTGTGAGGCAGCATTACCTTGGTAATGAAGCCAAACAATGACGTCACAAGGAAAGAACATGAGACCAATATCCCTTATAAATACAGATGCGAAAGTTAGCAACACGCACAAGCAAACGAAATCCAAACAGCGCACTGACAGGACTGCTACATCACGTCCAAGGGGCATCTATCCCATGAGTGCACAGGTTGCTCAACCTAAGAGAATCAATCGTATAACATACCACGTTAATAGAATAAAGGGGGAAAGCCACGGTTATTTCAATTGATGCACTAAAGGTATTTGACGGAACCAAAGACCCTTCCACCATCAAAAACACTAGGAAATAGGGGCACCTGGGTGGCTCAGTCAGTTAAGTGTCTGACTCTTGATTTCAGCTCAGGTCATGATCTCAGGGTCATAAGATCAAGCCTTGTGCTGGGCTCTGCGCCTACGGGGAAAGACTATCTCTGAAATTCTTTTCCTCCTCCCTCTCCTCCTCCCCCTACTTTCTCTCTCAAATAAATAAAATCTTTAAAAAAAACAAAACAAAACAACCCCACGCACTAGAAAGAGAAGGGAACTTCCTCAACATGATAAAGGACATCTAGGAAAACCCCACAGCACACATCATACTCAGTGGTGAGAGGCTAGGAGCTTCCCTCTAAGATCAGGAACAAGAGAAGGACGCCTTGTTCAGCACTGCTATTTGACATTGCACTGGATATTCCAGGCAGATCAGGTAGATAAGAAGAAACAGAAGGCATCCAAACTGGAGAAAACTAAGTAAAACTATCTCTGTTCACAGATGACATGATCCTATATATAGAAAATCTCAAAGAATCTACAAGAAAGTTACCAGAGCCAAGAAACAAATTCAGCAAGTTGTACTGAAAATATCAGTCACACAAAATTCAGCTGGATTTTTATACACTAACAATAAACAACCTGAAAAGAAAATCAAGAATTCCATTCGCAATAGCATCAAAAAGAAACAAATACTTAGGAATAAATTCAAGGAGGCAAATGACTTATACACTAAAAACTACAAAACATCGCTGAAAGAAATTAAAGAAGGCACGAGTGATGGAAAGACACCTCACATTCCTGACCGGAAGACCTATTGTTAAAATGTCCCAACCACCTGAAGTGATCTACAGACTCACTGGCGCTTTTGCAGGAGCGCATATGGAAACTCGAGCGGCCCCAAATATTCAAAAGCCATCTTGACAAACAAGAACAAAGTTGGAAAACTCATGCTTCCTGTTTCAACAGTTACTACAAAGTCACGGTTCTCAAAACGGGTTTGGTACTGGAAGGACAGAGACCAGCGAGGGCCTTTTCAACACAGGCAGCTGGGAAAACTGGATGTTTGCACAAGGAAAAATGAGGTTGGATAGTTACCGGTCAGCACACACGAAAACCGGCTCAAAGTGGATCAAGAGCTAAATGAAAGAGGTGAAACTGAGAAGAAAACGTAGGCGACGCTGAATTTAGTGACAGTTTTTACACTAGGACCCTGAAAGCACGGGCAAAAGAGAAAATAAATAAATTAGAATGTGTCAAAGTGGAAGCGCTTTGTGCGTCAGAGGACATGGGCAAGGGTAACCCACAAAATGGGAGAAAACATCTGCAAAACATGCATCGGACAAGGAATTAATATCCAGAATACATAAAGAGGACCTGAAATTCGATGGCCAAACCACCCACTGCGTCTAAAAGCAGGCAAGAGCGGAACAGACTTCTTGCCGGAGAAGACAGAGGAGGCCTGTGAGCACGAGGACAGCGCTCAGCGCCATCCGTCCGAGGATGATGCAGCTCAGACCATCGGGCCACCGGCCTCACACCCGGCAGGCCGGAGGTTACCGAAACAACAGAAACTAGCAAGCGTTGTCCAGGACGCGGAGAAACAGCCGCTGGCGCTGCTGGGGGGACGCAGGGTGAGGTCCCTGAGGGTTAAACGTGGAATGCTCGCGGCGACATGGCTCACGACGGCCGGAACCTGGCACAAGCCAGGTGCCCGTCCGCGGATCAGGGGACACCGCGGACCACCCCGCAGCCTCAGCCCAGAAGGAAGCTCTAACACAAGATACTACACGGACAGACGGACGCTAAATAGGAAGAGCCAGTACACAAGGACACTCCACGTGACCCCACGTGCACGTGGTCCCTGGCGCGGTCCAGTCCACAGAGGAGAGAGCAGAGTGGGGGGCGCCGGGGACGGGCCGGGGAGCTGGTGTTCCACGGGGACAGAGCTCCTGTTCCGGGAGATGAGAACATTCTGGATGTGAGCAGTGAGCATGCTTAATGCCACTGAATTGGACACCTAAAACGATTAAGGTGAGACATTTTATTTTATACATATTTTACCACTTAAAAAAAAAAAAAGATGGCAAGATGGAAGAACTTGGGTCTCTAAGGCATAGTGACGGTCCGCAGCCTTCCTGACACCTGAGAAAGAAGCCACCCCTCGAATCAGCCCGCCCTCTGCTTTGGCCAAAGGTAGCTGAGCGCGATCGGAAGCCACGTGTGGGAAGACGGCGTCCCTCCACCAGGCTTCCCCTGCACCTGCCACCGTTGCTCTGCGGGGCCCTCAACCTCCCTGGCCAGGTGACTCTGTGTGGGGCTTGTTCTGGGCATTAAGAGGGTTTCAGCAGCATCCCTGGCTTCTACCCAGGGCACATTGGCGGCACTGCCCCCCAGATCTCCTAAATTGTCTCCACTCCCTGCCAAATGCCCTGCAAGCACATATCGTCCCCATTGAGAACCACTGTCTCCCCATCACCTTTTTCTTTCTTTTTTTTTTTTTTTTTTTTAAGATTTTATTCAATTATTTAACAGAGAGAGATCACAAGCAGGCGGCAGGGTAGGGGGAGCAGGCTTCCTGCTGAGCAGAGAGCCTGATGCGGGGCTTGATCTCAGGACCCTGAGACCATGACCTGAGCCCAAGGCAGAGGCTTAACAACCGAGCCACCCAGGCTCCCCCCACCACCTTTTTAAATTTTTTTTTTTTTAAAGATTTATTTATTTATTTATTTGACAGACAGAGATCACAAGCAGGCAGAGAGGCAGGCAGAGAGAGAGGAGAAAGCAGGCTCTCCACGGAGCAGAGAGCCCGATGCGGGGCTCGATCCCAGGACCCTGGGATCATGACCCGAGCCGAAGGCAGAGGCTTTAACCCACTGAGCCACCCAGGCGCCCCACCTTTTTAAAAATTTTTATTGATTTGCCAGAGAGAGAGAGGGAGAGCACACAAGCAGGGGGAGCAGCAGAATCCCGCTGCGCAGGGAATCCGATGGGAGACTTGAACCCAGGACCCTAGGATCATGAACTTAGTCGAGAGCTGAGGCTTAACAGACTGAGCCCCCAGGTGTTCTGAGAACCACAGGCCTATGGAAGCGTCTGCTGACGCTTCCATGCACCCGCTCACTGCTCTCTACAAGCGTGGGTGCCCTCCTCCCAGCTCGGCCGCGACCCCACCAAGGCCCCTCCGGGCTTCCCAAATCCTGCCTGTTCTTCACTGCTCACACCGAATCCTCCATTGGTGGGGGGATGGTGGGGGCCTCAACCACGACCCCAGACCCCAAATGGCTCCCGCTGCTCCAGCCATCACAGCACTTGGCCTGCTGCCTTCTTTCTGTGTGCCTTTTGCTCCTGGAGGCTAAGTTTGTGGTTCCAGGGGGCAGGGATCCTTAACACACATAAGGGTCTGATCTACACATCTCAGTGAACACTGGAGACTGTCCTTGAGGCTCAGCAGCAGTCGGCTGTCTGGCCCTTCGTTTCTGCTTCCTGGTGCGCCAGCCACAAGCACCTTGGGAGGCTGCTTCTCCAGGCCCCTGCTGCGGTGGGGAAGGGCCTGCAGGCCCATGGAGAGACTGACCCAGGCCTGAGACCAGCAGAAGCCAGCCACCGGCTTTATAGAACCCCCTGCATGGACAGGACCCCAGATCCCTCCCAAGGGCCCCCTAGATGGGGCAGGTGGGCAGCCTGGACAATCTGTCCCTCACTGATGTCTCCATAAGCACCTCGGGCCCACCTCCAGGACCCACCAGAGACCTTAGCTCTCAACACACCAAGATGCGGACAGGGCTAAGCACACAGAAGCCAGGCCACCGAGCAGGGCTGTTGGAATGGGAGCCAGTTATCCAGGCCGAGTGGAGCCAGGTCTGCAAAGCTGAGCCTGGATGCTTGCTCTCTACCTAACAAGCACCGTGTGGCTCTCACGTTCCTCCCTCCCTGGGAGCTGGGGGCTGTCTTCACGGGGGCCCATCTGTGGCGGTCCACCCGGGGTGGTCCCTCAGGGTGCCACAGACTCTGCACTTCCTAATCGGGGGTCAGTGAGTCAGACGGTGAGCTGTAGCACCCAAAGGAGCCTGGAGAAGGTCTGAAGCGGGGTCCCCAGGCAGGGGGACCGCCCTGTCCAGGAGCAGATGAGGGTAGGAAGGGATGGGTCTCTGACTTCACCAGAAACCAAACCGCCTTGGCAACCAGACGCAGCTTGGGGCATCCCCACGATCTCTGCCCTGAGTCACAGAGGTGACACAGAGGGTGTGTCCAGGCTGCTGCTTCAGGGGGCAGAGTCCAGCCTGGTCAGTATATCCTTTCCTTCCACTTTGAACTGGAAACAGTCAAGAGCCTCGGGGAACAGGGATGGTCTCAGAGAGAGCTTGACCCTGTTAGGAGTCCCGGCTGGGCCAGCAACACCACTTGGCTCAGCCCTGCCTCTACAGGCCTCACAGGCTGGCGGGGAGAGCAGGCCCCAGAGACCAGCTTTATGGGGCCAAGGCAGTATTAGGGACACAAAGAAGAGGGTGCCCAGCCCAAGCAGGGGGTCAGAAAGACTTGGAGAAAGCCACGAGCCAGCAAGAGTGTATCCAAATTTACCCAAGAAGTGGGTCACCCATCCAAATCTCAATTTCAGACAATGAATAAGTTTTTAGTGTATCACAAATAATACATGAGACATACTTAGGCTAAAAAGGGACACTCTTGGGGTGCCTGGGTGGCTTAAGCGGCCACCTCTAGCTCAGGCCATAATCCCAGGGTCCTGGGATAGAGCCCCACGTTGAGCTCCCAGCTCAGCGGGGAGCCTGCTTCTCCCTCCCCCTCTGCCTACTTGTGATCTCTCTCCATCTCCTTAATAATAAAATCTTAAAAAAAAAAAAAAAAAAGTTGACACTCTTCATCACTCAGGCTCAGAGAAGGGATGGGACGAGCCTGGGTCGCGCTCGCTCACCTAGGGTTCCAGAGCAGCATCCGCCGTCTGAGCGCCTGCCCACTCTGTCCCAGCCGGGCAGCTCTGGCCTGGCTTGCTTTCTGCAAGCCTCAGCTTCCCAACCCGCAGCCTACAGTAGGTGTGCAGGCACTAAGGCCTCCCCTGGCAAGGGGGTGCCTGGGACCTGCATCTTAGGGACGGGCCTCTGTGACTGGGGTGCACAACATGAGGGGCACTCTGGGCACAGCCACCCGCAGGGGCGCTGGGGCTGCCTGACCTCACGGCGTGTCCCAACACAAGAACGCTTGTGTGGGTCACTTGACCCCACTCACAGATGAGACCCCGGGGGAGAGGCCGAGACAAGTGAGGGGCCTCGCTCGAAGCCCAGCTGGGCCGGCACATCGTCTGAAGACCTGCCGGCGTGGCGCTCCCGGCTTGGCCGCAAGCTCGTGGGCGAACCCCGAGGTGATGTCCTGAGAGGGTGACTGCCCAGCGGGCCCAGCCCCCTCCCCAGCGGGTGAGCACGGCTTCGCTTCCCAGGTACACCCTGCAGGGATGGACACCGGAGAGCCGTGAGACAGGGCATTCTGGTGCTCCCTCCCGGCGGGGGAAGCCAGCGGTGCCTCCTCACAAGGATTCCACCCGCCTGCCTGCTGCTGCCCTGGGACCAAAGTGCGGGGCGCAGCGAGCTCCCGAGTCCCGGGTCCCCCACAGATGCGGGGTGCGCGGCCACTGGCAGGGCACCCGTGTGCTTCGTGCTCCGGGTCCAGAGGTTCCCAGGAACACGGTGTCCTCCTGCCCGTTATCACCCGCCGGCCTATCTGATCGGGGTGCTCCCCAGCTTGAAAAACACCTGCCCGCTCACCTCCTGCGTTTTCAGCACGTCACCACGTTATCTCGGATACAAGTCAGTTTTTTAGCCTATTTTGGTGACAACCACCTTTGACTCTGTTCGTCCTCGGATGTGCTGGACCCCCTCCCACCTGTTGTATTGTACACGCCGGTCCCCGTCTGTGTGCTTGCCACGCGGGCACCCCACCCCTTCTGCCCCGGCTCAGCGTCGGCCCCTGACAGGCCCCAGCCGGAGCCCACAGCTTGGCTGCGTCCAAGGGCTGATTCTCAGAAGCCCCTCGCCTGCCTGAATAGCGGTGCCCGCTGAGGCTTCTGCGTGGCTTTGACTCTGCAGCAAAGGGGTGGGGTGGTAACCACCAGCCTTCCCCGGCGGAGCTTCTGCTTCAAGCTTAGAGCAGGCTCACTCCACCGTACCCCATCCAGGCCCAGGGTCCCCTTCACATGCAGGGTCTGTCCAGCTCTGGTTTGGGCATCCATCAGATGGACAAGTCCCTAGAAGCCTCAGTTTCCCCATATACAAATTGAGTAAAGGGACACAGCGCGGCCTATCCTCAGGGTGGGGTGGGCACTGAATGAGATTCCTGAGTCCCAGGACACCCTCCCTCTGTGGGGTCTGGGCGCAGAGACACACCACTTTCTCCACTACCCCCGCCAGCTGGTGAGAGTGCCACCATGCTGGCTACACTTCCTTGGGAGCAGAGAGTGGACTGTCCCGACGTCACGCCCACCCACCAGCCCTCGCCTGCCCCCTGCACTCAATGCACTCAGCGTGCCAAGGAATTTTCCTGGGGCTTGTTGAGGGTGACGGGTATACAGCCCCAGCTCCATCCCCAGGCGGGGACAAAGGCCCAAACCAGCTCCCTTGGGCCCCAAGGCTCCTGCATCTGCATCCAGGCTGGTTCTGGGACACAAGCCCACTGGCCAGGAGCACTGGAAGTGGCGGGATCAGAGGGCCTAGAACCATCTGGGAAAAGGCTGTCCGCAGCCAGGCCTCAGCGCCTCGCCTGCCCCAACCAGGTGGGACAGCGCCCTGTGGACTGAAGCCCTGCAGCCTGGTGGCTCCAGGACTGGTGGAACCCCAGTGGCCCACCGGGGCTCGCTAGCAAAGCCCCACCTGAGTGGCCCCATCGCAAACCGCAGGTACCCAGGAATCCTCAAGCACAACCAGACCAGAAACGTCGAGACCCCGCCCGCCCCAAGCACGGACCGCACGCAGATGGACAGCCTCCTCCCCCTGCCACGCTGGCCTCATGATGCCCACAAGTCAGTGACGATACCAGGACTCCGCCCCCTCGAGACCCCCACCTGCCAACAGCAGTGGAGCAGTGGAAAGAAGGCCCACCGCAGGGGCGAGGCTGGGACCTGCTGGCTCAGTGGGGAGCACCCAACAGCCGGTGCACGCAGCCCAGCAGCAGTCACACTCTGGGAACGCACGCATGTGCCCACGGGAGCAGGACAGGAGCCAGTCCCCCTGCCGGCTCGGGGGCAGAGGCTGAATTTACGATGTGCCCGAATTTATAAGTGGAAATACGGGGCTCCTAGCTGGGCAGGCCCACCTTCTCTGAGCTGCAGGTGAGGGAGGCTGGTCAGACTGGCTGGCAGTGGGCTGGCCCAGAGACCCGGACGGGCCACTGCAGCCCCTCACAGGTGACCTCTGCTGGCCAGGTGGCCGCCATGCACAGCAGGCAGAGAGCCAGGCCCAGCCTCCTGAAAGCAGTTTAATTCCCAAGGTTGCCAGGGATGAGCATCCCTTCCTGCTTGCAGGAAACCCAAGTCAGGACAGCTGCAATCTGTTGTCACGAAGCACAAGGCCAGCCTGGCTGGGCCTCCCCTGGAATCCAGTCCAGCCAGGTGGGAAGCTCGGTGCTCAGCCCCGGAAGGGGCCCCGGGAGACGGCGAGGCTGCGCAGATCTCAGGAAGGCACGGCTGTGGGTCTGCGTCTCTCTTTCCGATGTCTGAAGCTGCGCAGGGGATTCTGGGTCTTGGCCTTCTGCTGGGCAAAGCCGCAGGTTAGCTGAGGGCACCAGATGTCTGTCTGTCTAGGTGGACTCAGGGAGGTGAGAGGTGTGGCCCCTTGGCAAGGCCCTGCAGGCCACGAGCCAAGGACAGAAGCCACTCTGGTCACTCTCTGCGGCCCGCTAAACACCACCTTCCCCCTCCCACCACCTGGAGCACAGGCCGAGCAGTGAGGACAGAAAAGCAAACCGTCCTGTGTTCTTGAAGCTGCCTGGGGCTGGCCCAGCGAGTATCTGACCCTCACGACTTCCCCCCTCAACCCAAGAGTCTGAGGCCAGGTCTGGGGCCTTGTTCATCCATCCCGAAGGCAAAGGGCTCGTGCCCGTGATGACACAGGAGGAGGGAGGAGGGAAGCCCTGCGGCAAGGCCAAGGCCCCCGGCACACGTACCTTGACCTTCCTGGAGGCCAGCTTCTTCCGCTTCTTGTGAGAGCGCACAAGGCCGCGCAGAGCAGGGGGAACTAGAAGAGGCACAGACTCAGCCGTGGCCACGGCCCCTCGCAGCCCACCCCTCCTCTAGCCGGCGCCCAACAAGCGGCCCGGCTCCGACCCAGCGCCTGGCACACCAGCCCCACCTCTGACGGGCCCCAGGCTGCAAGAACGGCGCTGCCGGGGCGAGGCCGCAGAAACTCGTGCTGAATCCCTCCCCTGCTGCCCTTAAGTCCCTCACGGTAAGCACGTAGCAGAAAAAAAAAAGTACGCATGTTTTTGAGAAAAAAAAACACCACTAAAATACAACAGAGATCTCTGTGTAACATCTCCCTACCCCGCCCATAATTACAAGTTCACCCTGCACAACCAGCCTCTCCCCCAACAGCCTTCCGACACCCACGGCCACACGGTCGCTGCTGCCACCTCTGGCATGACCCTTGGCCTCCGGCCTCACCTCCACCTGACCTCGGCAGGGCCCCGGCTCCTGACATGCCTCCATACCCCACGGCTGCCCTCTCCCCACTCACCCTGACCCTCGAGGCCCTCCGGCCTCACACTCCTGCCAGAGACTTTGCCCCTACAGGGCAGAGGAAGGGGATCCCTGGTCTCGCATGTGGCCGACAGGCCCGTTCTCTCCGGGGCCGAGAGACTCCAGCTGCCCCACCCCATCTTTGCCCGGTGACCGGCCCCGTGTCCTCTGACAGGGGTGGCACCGCCTCCCGCCCGTGACACCCCCTTCCACACCTCCGCGTCTGCCTGGCCCGTTACCGGCTCCTGCCCTCGGGCACCTGGCCTGCACGCGGACTCTGCCCAGACCCACGGCACTGGGGTCCCCATACCGCCTGCTTCTCACGCCCGCAGCAGAGGGGGCTCCCGTCTGCCCGGGTGCAGGGGCAGCGCGCCCGCGTCTACGCAGATGTGTGTGTGTGTGCTTGTGCACGTGCTGGCCGCCGGGCCTCCGAGATCCCGCCTCACCGGCGCACACGGTGGTCCCCCCCGCTTACCCAGGTAGTCCGGGACGTGGCCCAGGTGAGGCTTCACCACGGCAGGGTGCAACGGCAGGTCGTGCCGCAGCAGCTGCAGGTCCCGGGGGTTGTCTTCAAAGTACGTCTGTGGGGACCGGCACACGGCAGGCTCAGTCTGGCTTCCGTGGCTCCGCGGGGGCCTCTGAGCGGGTGAGCCGTGCCCTCCCGGAGCCGCCGCGGCGCTGCTCTCCCACCTCCCTCAGGCTGCACTTGTCTGTGGGGACGCCGCCCTTCCTGCGAGGCAGCCGCGCCCCACGCGCTCTCCACGCAGGGCCCCACGCGCGCCACCTCCCCCAAGTGCATGCCTGAGCCTAGCAGGTCCCCAGGGCACCCTCCCCAGGGCAGCGTGTCCCGAGGAAAACTGCACAGCGGCGGTCGTGCAGCCCCCGGCCCCCGAGCCTCACCTGGAGCCTCTCCGAGCGCAGAAGCTCCTCCCTGATCTCCTTCAGCCTCGCCTCTCGAATGGCCTGTTTGGTCACCGAGCGCATGGCGTCCTGGCCGCACACACCAAGGGTCAGGATGGCAGGGGAGCGGGGCACTGCCCTGTCCTCCCTTGTGCCTGCCTCGGTGCTCGGTGGCAGGGGCCTAACCGGGGGGACCCGCCCACCCTGCACGGCCACGGACCCCACTCACCCGGCAGCGATAGCGGAAACCCTCGATCTCCTCCATGCGGAACTGGTAGGGAAGCAGGACGGGCGCCCCGTTCTCTGTGGAGAGAGAGCGCGGCAGTGACGGCCCCCTGAAGGTTCGGGGCAGGTCTACCAGAGGCCATCTGCCCAGAGCCCCCAGCCCCTCCCGAGGACGAAGCAGCCCGGCACCCGGCCCACACCTTCCCCGCGAGGAGCACGTACGGCGAAACGCCCGAGTCCCGTGAACAGCCCACAACCGCCGGTCCAGCACGCTGTGCCGAGACAGCCACTCGGGCCCTGGGTGCCTGTCACAGCAGCCTCCCCACCTGCCCGCCTCCCCACCCTCCTCCCCCACAGCCACTCTGGACGCTCGACATGCGCGACAGAGTGGCATCTCAGCGCGGAAGCAGCCCTCATGCTCCCGCCAGCCAGTGCCCCGGACCCCCACCTGCGCGAGCCCACGGTGTCCGTCCCAGACCCCCAGCACAGGCAGCAATGAGGCCCCTTTGGGGAGCCTCCTGGCTGGCGGACAGCCCTCCCCACACCTCCTCTGCCGGCCGCCACTCACAGCCTGGAACGGCACCAGCTGCACAGCCGCAGCGTCACCTCCGGAAGGCCCGGGGGGCGCCCAGGCTTGGGCCTGACAACTTGGGAGTCAGAGAAGGACCCCCTGCCCCCCCAATGAGCGCCCTCTCCCACGTCCCCTACTGAGACACCACCAGCCCCATCTCCCAAGACCCCCTCTCCCCTCCCTTGGCTCTTCTGCCCCTTGAGTCTGGACCTCGGCTTGCACATCTCGGGGGACCCCGCCCGCCACCCAGGGCGGGACGAGGATGGAGCAGGAAGGAAGCACATGGCAGGGCCGAGCGGGAGGTGCTGCCCTCACCGCCGCTGGGCCTAAGGCGTCACGGGAAGAGAGCGCAAGGTTCTTACCTCCGAGAAGCTCCTCGATCGTGTGCAAGTGAGACTGCTCAGTAGGCAGCACGAAGGTCAAAACCATGCCCGGGTTGTTGGCACGAGCCGTCCTGCAAGAATAGACCACCCTGCCTAAATCTCTGGCCTGAGGTTGCCGTGCCTGCCCACCGCGCCCCAGCTCTCCCACCTGCCGGCTCGATGGATGTAAGCCTCAGGGGTGGGCGGCAGGTCAAAGTTAAGCACAGCAGACACGTGATGGAAGTCTATGCCCCGGGCCACACCTGCCTCTGGATCAGAGGCCCTGTGAGGAGACATCCCAACGTCAGAGCCTCCCCCCTACCAAGGTCAGCAATCTCAAGCCATTTACCAGTAAAATCACTCAATAAAGCCTTATAGGAAATCAGAAGACTCTATCAGATTGAAAACTCTAAAATCAGAAATCAGGACTATGTCAGAAGCTGGGGTAGCGGAGGTAGCTGAGCCCTCGCCCTAACCTCAGCGCCGCAGGAAGGACAGAACTCGCTGCAAGACAGCACAACCCGGCAACCACCCCCAGACAGCATGTTGGGCAGACGCTGGGCTCCCAATCCCTTTGGAGACCTCCTCCTCACACATCACAGCTGTACTCCCAGCACAGGCTGCCCGATGACCCGACAACCCATTAGGGTCGGCCCTTCCTGCTGCCCCAGAGTACGTGCACGCACACCTTTCGCTCTTCTCCAGACCCCAGCAGCCGAGCGAGGCCCCCACCAGCAGCCCGACCCCAAAGCAGGACGCCTTGCTGGGGGACTCCTGTTTCGCCACCTTCTGAAAGGCTGAGAAACAGGCCCTGCAGTGCGCCAGGGAAGGGACTCGCCTGTTCCCCTTGGATCCTCGGCCCCGACGCTTGCCCTTGACGGGGGCCCCCAGGACTTCGGCGTCCGTTGCTATGACACAGTCGTAGAAGCCCTGGTTGAACTGGGAGATGATATGGCACCTACGGCCCAAGAACGGAGGAAGCCTCAGCCCCAGAGCCAGTCAGGGGCCCCCTCCCACCCCCGGCATCTTCGCGACTGCCATCCCGACTCTCCCCTCTTCTCCAGCTCTGCTCCTGCGTAACCTTCACGCCTCAGCCCCTCAGCTGAAGATGAAGCGACAGCGGAAATCTCAGAGCCGTGACACGGAAACTCGGTGAGAGTCGGTCGAGCCCACGGCCTGGCCTCCACTTCCCGCTGAAGACACAGGCGCACCCCCCCTACCCCCCCGCCCCGAGTCTCAGCTGAGGGGCCTGGCCGCGCACCGGGAGCCCAGCGGGAGCTCCCCGTTGAGCGCGCAGGCCGGGATGCTGAACTGCTCCAGGAACAGGCGCAGCCGGTAACTCCTCTCCAGAGTGCTGACAAAGATCAGGGACTTGCCGCGGACCAATGACAGCTTGAGCAGGGCATACAGCAGCAGGAACTTATCTTCCTCCGTCTGGCAGACCACCTGGAACTGCCGCAGCTGGTCTGGCCCTGGCAGCTGGGACTCCTGCAGCTTAAGAGTCACCTGCAGGGAACGAGCCCTGCGGTCAGGAAAGAGGAGGAGACAGAAAAGCCACAAGCTGCTGGCTCAAAGCAGGGCAGCCTGCGTTCCCTCCCACTGGGGGACGTGACAACTCAATGCGCCCCAGCCGTGCGCTTTGCAGAGATGTGAGGTTATAAGGTGTTGCAGGCACAGAAGAGAGAACACACGGAAAGTGAGGACGAGGACCTACAACAACAAGCTCTCAGAAAAACCAAGTTCATGTACGTGACAGCTTTGGCCGTGCTGCTCAAAGCAGCCCTTCTGAGTCTCAGGGGTCCCTGCTCCTGCCTTCAGGTGAGCGTGTCTGGACCACCCCCAGCAAACACCTGCAATGATGTAGCGACTGCAGACTAATAGATGGGACGTGCTGAGGACCACCAGCTTCTGGTGCCTCAGGACCAGGGGGCTAACCCGCTAACGACTGTCCCACCCAAAATACCAGAGGACTCCTTTGAGCAGCAAGTGTCACATCCTGGGCCCCAGATGCTTACTGGATTATGGAGTACCAGCTCCTTAAGTGCTTGCACGTCCTCATTAAAGGTAGCTGACATCAGAAACGCCTGGTAAATCCGGGGCAGGTGGCTAGAACCAAACAGAGCCCGTCAGCCTCCAGCTCCAGGCCCTAGGGTCAGTCCCAGCTGCACACACCCCTTCCTTACCAGAGCAGACTCTTGAGTTCCTCCTCGAAGCCGAAGGAGAAGAGAAGGTCGGCCTCGTCCAGCACCAGCAGCTCCAGGGAGTCTCGCAGGGCCAAACTAGCCTGCTGCAAGTGGTTCAAGATGCGCGATGGGGTCCCCACGACGATGTCAGGCTTCTCCATCAGAACGGCTCTGCAGGTGGGCAACACCTCCGTGTTGGGGAGTACGCACCCATCCACGTCTCACCCCGGCCGGCCCTGTTTGCTGCACACCAACCCAGCAAACCCAATCCCACATTCCCGCACAGGCTCACTCCTCCGCGGCCCTGGGGCTCTCACCCACCGCTGAGAGGCAGTGTCCTCAGCAGCTGAGACGTCAGCCACCCGGATGTCTCGAGCGCAGTAAGCAGCCAGCTGCTGGATCATGGACCGGGCCTGGCGGGCCAGCTCCTTGGTGGGCACCAGGACGAGCCCTCTCACAGCCTGCTCTACTGCAGGGCCCGTCTGCAAGAGCACGAATGACAGGCTTCAGCCCGCCAGCCCGCATCCTCAGGGCCACCTGACCCCCGCAGTCTGACCCAATGCTGGGGCCTTCCACACGACCTAGCTGTGTTCTGACCAACCCTCACTGACGGCCACCCTCCCCAGAGCAGAAGGAGGGTAGAACAGAGAGCTCTTTCCCTGCGCACTGACCCTCAAAGCACGCCACTCCGTGGTTAGCACGTTACTGAACACACAGCAGCCAGAGCGCTGCACGGTCCCCTGAACCCCACGAGCAGGACAGAGAGGAACTCCTGCTTCTTACAGCAGATGAAGAGAAAGGGATGCGCTCGAGAAGACGCACAGAAGGATGACAGCAGCGCCCGGGCCGGGGCCAGGCGACCTGAACTGCAGCCGAAGCGCGGAGCACAGCGGCACCCCGGACCGGCCTTCGCGAGCCCCGGGCCCCCCACCCCGCCGCCGCCACCCACCGCCTTCCTGTGGAGCAGCAGCTGCAGCGCGGGAAGAGCGTACGCGGCCGTCTTCCCCGAGCCCGTGCGGGCCCGCGCCAGCAGGTCCTTCCCCTCCAGGGCCAGCGGGATGGCCTTCTCCTGGATCAGCGTGGGTCGCGACCAACCCAGATCGGCGACGGCCTAGGCGACACGATGCGCGGCTCAGCGCGCCGCCCCTCCGCCGCCCCCAGCCCCGCTGGCCCGGCCGCTCAGCCCTCTCCGGTACCTGCAAGAGCCGGGGGTCGAGGCCCATGTGCTCGAAGCCCAACGCCTCCGGGTCCGCCATGCCGCGGCTCCGCAGGGACAGCGCGCACGCGCGCACGGCAGGAAGGGCGCGACGGCGCGTGGGGCGCCTCCACCCATCAGCTTCGCGGGCACCGCCCCCTCCCGGAAGTGCTGGAGCCTGGGCTTCCGGCGGCCGGCGGGGCTGTGCGGCTGCGCAGGTGCGCGAGCCCGGGGTCTGGGGGAGGTGGGGCCGTCGCCGGCCGTAGTGGCCTCTCGGGCACAGGGGTGCTCACGGCGCTCTCTTGCCTCACGACGCTTCCCTCAGCGGCTCTTGCGGTTCCCTGCGACGTGCGGTGCCCGGCGGGCCGGCCCTGGGGGTGCCAGCACGCGGTCCGGGGGCACGGGCGGGCGGAGCTCGAGAGACGGAGGTGGGCTGGCTTGTGGCTGCCCGCCGGCCACCAGAGCAGCGTAGCTAACGACAAGGACTCGGTCCCCAGCTGTGTCGGCTCGCTGTCGCGGCCCAGCCGCTCACCACGGGCCCAGGGGCACGAAGCGGCCCAGCTCCTCTGCTGTGGTTCCGCCGTTGTCCTGCAAGGTCTCGCGGGGCTGCTGTCCTCCTGGAGACCCGGAGGGACGCTTCCTTCCTCGCCTTCCCCGTTGCCTGCGCCCCACTTCTTCCTCCGAGCCAGCGCCGGGGGCCGGAATCCCACCATGGCGACCCCTGGCCGCCACTTTTAATGAACCTGGAGATGACCCTGCGCTCGCCCGCCTAATCCGAGACCATCTGTCTTAGAGCCAGTCGGTAGCAACCTTCGTTCCCTTTTGCCCAGAGCCGGAGACGAGGCCTCGCCCCCCACGGGCGTGTTTTGCAGGAAGGATGTCGTACAGTCTAAGCAAGCAAGAATTCCAGAACAGAACTAGGGTAGTATTGAGAGGAATAACAGAATTACCTGAACGTAGCCAAACTGGTTTCTAAACACAACTTCTCCAGACCGTGGGGTATCTGTGGATGTCACACAGCAGCGTGGAAGTCCCCACAGCCGCCACCTGCTGGCCCATCCTCCTGCCGTCTGTCCCTACCTGCCCAGCAGTAGGACAAACGCCCCTTCCCATCAAACCTTCACAGGAGAAACCTGGACCTTGCTAAGCTATTGGCAGAATCAAGATGCACTGACTTGTGCCTACAGCTGGACAGACCACCAAAGGCTGCAGGGCTGCCTGCCCTCCCACAGCCCACCAGAACAGCCACGGTGGCAGAGACGAGTTCCCTTCCTGACCTGTCCGGTAGTTCCTGGGAACCTCAGGCCAGAGGCCCCCGCGGCTAACGATCTCATTTTCTCCGGGTTCATTCTAACGTGAGAAAACTGAAAACCATCCCAAATACCCAACTTTAGGAAGTCAGTTACGGTAATTTCACCTCGCTGGACCGTTAGCCATCCAGAATGAGACATATGAGGAACAGTTGGTTTTTTAAATACAAAAATATTAAATGACAGAGCCTAGAAAAAACTTGCATGTATTTTTATGGGTAAAAATAGGTACATGTACAGAGCAGTTTAGAACATGGAGAGAAAGATTTTGCTCTGTAGGTCACATAAGCAATGTGTACGAATATGGATGACAAAACCCTGGAGAAGCAAGGGCAGCCAGGCTTGCCGCGGCGGAAGGGCAGTGTACTGAGATGCTACAGTGTAAGTCCAGGGGCTGAGAAACAGGCGCCTCATCTCCTCACATGATCCCCTGCTGGTGGGCCCTCCGGGGTGACCTCTGTGAGCAGCCAAGCAACCGCCCGACTCTTCCCACACCTACGGGTGCCCGTCAGGCCAAACCCTGGCAGCATGAGCCCCCCTGCGGACATCCCACCCACTGCAGGTCAGCACGGTAGCCCGCAAGGCTGGGGCCTCTTCCGCCCCGCTCTGTGCTTCCCGTCTGCCCACAGCCTCTTGGTTCACTTCAAACACAGCTACTACAACACATTTTATTTCACTGGAAAAATCTGTATGAAGAACCAAATGTGGTTCCTGTGAAGAAACATTTAGCACAGCTTAAATAAAAGCGAAGAGAAGAGGGAGGGGAGGAGGGCCCTGCCTGTGCTAGTTCCGCCACTACCTCACTCTGGGGCCCCACGGGATGGAAATCCCGGGTGTCCCAGGAAGTCCCTGCTCGGCCCTCTTGGAAGGCCCTGAGAGCACCTGTGGTGTCTGCAAGCTGCCGTGGCCCTAGCAGAAACGTACGGGTACACAGAATGCAGACGAGGCCACACTGGTGTTTTCAGCTAGTCACACACAGGCAGGAACACTTCAACTAGGAAGTAAAATATATATAATTTATCAAAAAATAGTTCTAATATATAGAAAAACATTTCAATCCTCTGAGGCCTCTGCCCCTTATTTACATTCACAAAGCCACTGAGCAAACCCAGGACTCACGAGGGACAGTGAGGCAGGGCCTCCCTGGTGGGGCGTTTCAGCCACCTACTGCCTAAGTAGATGTAAAGAGAGAAGTTAATGGAATAGCAAAGACTTTTTTCACTTGCTCTTTTTGTAAGAGGAGGAGGGGAATCACTGCAGGTGAAACAAGCCAGACTTCATCCGGGGTCAGTTTCGATTCTGAACAAACCCCACAACAGACCTTTGAAAACCTGGACCAATGTCCTGGGTCCTTGAGAACCAGTGTGAGCGAGTGGCTGATGTGAGTGCTTTGTTGCCATGGAACCAATGTGGCTTATATTCTTTTTTCATTTTCTTTCCCTCGAAATCCAGGTGGATAAGGTATTGGGCGGGGAAAGTACCAAACAATTGAGGTGAAGGGAAGGGATCGTACGGAGAGGATACTACACCAGCTTCTTGGCCTCAAAGAAGCTTTTGAGGTGACGCATCTGCCAGATTCCAGTGAGGATGAGAATGACCGTCTGAGCAATTGACCACCACAGGACCCTCTGGTTGGTGCTCTCGCTGGTGAGACGGAAGCGCTCTTCGCGATACTGTGTAGGACAACAGGCCGGGATTAAATGTGCGGGACAGATGGTCCCCGCTGTTGTGAGGCCCTTCCCTGCTGTGCGAAATTCAGCTTCCGGACCAAATGCCTCCTGAGAAGCTGCCTCAGATTCCACGGGGAGTGCCCCAGGAGAGTGCCGCATGCCCCTCCACAACCAGCTCTGCCAGGCTGGGAGCTGTGCTCGATGCACTTCAGTCTGCAAAGCTTGGAAGCGGCCAGGTACACGGACACCCTCCACCCCATTCTCTGAACAGTTGAGCTCCCAAGCGGGGAGGACCTTAAACAGAAACTTCCAGGGGGCATGGCGGGCACAAAGGTCATCTGCCATGTCTGAGTACAGTCATACGCATGCTTACCCTCTGGTAATCCTGCTCCTTCTGGATCTGTTCCACCTGATCGAGCAGCTGGCGAGCTCGGAGCTGGAGCTCTGTCAGTTTGTCCTTGGCAGCAATCTCAGGGTAGTTGTTGGCATGCTCCCCAACCTGGATGTCCAGGTGCACGCGCTAGAAAGACGCGGGGTGGAGCCCCAAAGCCCCAAGGTCAGAAACCCTCGGATTCTCCGTTACAGGTTGGGGAACCTATTCTCGTCCCTAGCAGTGAGACAGAAACGCAACACCTATCTCTGATTGCGACTGTGTCCCAAAGTGTCCCAAATGACGGCGGCCGTTAAGTCAGAACTCAGCAGAATCAGGGGAAAGATTCTGAGCTCTGGCCAAAGAGGCAATCCTCTTACCAGTCTGCCGCCAGCGAAGAGAGCCATCCTGGTGGAGTTCGAGTGCAGGCAGATCTGATGGTCACCGGGTGTGTGGGAGGTGAAGGTGAAGCGGCCCTCAGAGCCGTACTGACGGGACAGCACCACCTGCAACGGGACACACCATGACAGCCCCCACCTGCGCGCTGCCCTGTCCTCGGAGCCCTGCATGGCCCAGAGAAGTCGGGCGAAGCGTGGCCCCGTGGAGGCTGCAGAGCGCCCGTGCCACAGCCCGAGCACGACCAGCGGTGGCCCTACCTTGCCTTCAGGGTCCTTCACCTCCACATGCATGCCCAGGCCGGGGGTCGAGGGCAGGAAGACCTCCTTCTGCTTGTCCCACATCTGGGTGCGGTAGTTCCCTGCGGAGCAGACACAGCCGTCACGACCCGCCTGCTCCGGCCGGCTCCCACACTCCGCGGGGCGCCGTGGCCGCGTCTCGGGGACACACAGGGCCCTGTCCTCCCTCGCCCCGCCTGACCGATGACCATGGTCTCGTCGGGGATCTCCTCAATGAAGCAGCGCTTCTCGGTCTCGCCGATGTGGAAGTAGAGCCCCCGGGCGCCGGCTGCGCACAGCGCGAGCAGCAGCAGCGCCGGTCGTCCCATCGCCCGCCGCCACCCGCCCCGACACCTGCCAACGCGCGCCCTCCGCCCGTCGCGCATGCGCGCGCCTGCGCCCCAGTCCAGCCGACGCCACAGAGCCGAGCGCAGAGCGCGCATGCGCCGTGATGCTCGCCCTGCATCCGTCTGGCTCCGCCGGTCGGCCTGGCGGAGAGGAGAGTACGCATGCGAAGGACTTCGGGATCCCTTTGTCGCTTTGCGGGAGAGACAATACACTCTGTCCGACACCTACCTGCGCGCTTCCTCCCCACTGCGCGCATGCGCAAGCCTGCGCCCGGCTTCCAGGAGAGGCTGCATGGCCGGGCTCGGGGCGCTTATATGGTGATTAGCTCGCTACCCGCTCCTCCGCGGGCGGGACGTGGTGGGGGTTTTGCACTGGAGACGGGGCGTGGGGTCGTGGGGTCCCGCGCGGGGGAAGGAACGTGGGGGCGTGGGGTCCAGCGCCGGGGACAGGGCGGGGACACGAGGGGTTCCCAGCCAAGGGATGGGGCGTGGGGAAGGGACGTGGAGAGGAGGGGTCCCAGGCAGGGAAGGGAGCGTGGAGGCGTCGGGTCCAGCACTTGGGAAGGAGTCTGGAGAGGAGGGGTCCTGCGCGGAAGGCGGGGCGGGGGCTGCCCGAGCTGGTGGGGCTGTGTCACTCGGAGTGGTGACCGCCACGCGTGACCTCTGACCCAGCTGTTGTGCTGGGATTTCCTGACCCTTGCGTGGGAGGGACTCACTGTGTGCGGGGCCGGGGGGTGCCAGGTACCGCACTGATGGTAAAGGAGATGTGGTGGGCGTGGCACGGGGACTAATGAGGAAAAGGGTCCCTTCCTCAAGTTTTTACTAGACTCTGCAAGGCGGAGCGTATGGTCGCGTCCTCTTATTCTGTCCCCGCAGGCCCCGCGGTTTTCTACCAGCCAGTCAGACTGAACTACTCTCTGTGTCCTAGGTGAGGGCCGAGGACCTGGGGGCCCGCCCCTGGGAGGTGCAGCGTGCCTATGCTGAGAGCCGTCCTTGCAGAAAAGCCCTGTAGCGGGGCTCTGGGTGCTCTGGGCATGGCTGGTGTTGCGTGTGCTGCTGTGTATCCTGTAAGTTCTGGTTCTGAGCCAACAGAGATATCCTGGGGGATCAAAGAAAGTCATTTAAAAGGGAAGCTTCCCCAGTAGTTCTGTGTGAGGACCCGAAGCCTCTGTTTAAAGCCCTCTTCTTCAGAAGCTGGAAATTGGGGTTTGGCATGAAACTCTTTGATTTTTAAATACAGCCATTTAGCTCACTTCCTTCTAATGGAATGGACAGTAAATAATTTTTGGCCACCTTCTGCGGTCTGATCCCAGTTCCGATCTGAGGGACGGGCTTGGGTTAATGGACTGGCCCCGTGTGCTGTTGCCGCCTCTCCACGCCCCGCTTCCGTTGCACTAAGCGCTGCAAAATGAGACTGAAAATCTGGGCTAAAAAAAACGGAGGGCGAGAATGAGGGAAACAATGAGTAGGGTCATGGGTGTGTTTGCCTCTCCTAGTTACGGCACCCCCTTCTCTGGGACGAAGCAAGAGGAACACCAAGCCAGGACATTGTTACTGGGCACAGAATCACAGCAGAGCTTGGTTGAAAACCTTAAATTTTTTATAAAGAGAATTTCCAAACACACGTAAAGAGGGAATAGTTCCGATGAACTTTGATATACTCATCACCTGCCTTCAACAAAAATCAGTTTCTTGCCTGCCTTGTTTCATTTCTTTGGTGTGTTTTCCCTGAAGTATATGAAACTGTGTCCAGAAACGATGTATGTCCAGAAAAAAAAAAAACAAACCACATCATTTCACCTAAAAATACTTGTGTGTGTCTCTAACAGACAAGGACTTTTAAAAATACCATTTTCACATCCAACAAAATTAAACAGTTCCTTAATGTCATCTAACACTTAGCATATGTTCAGTTTCTCCTCGTCTCAAAAAACTTCAAATTGCTTAATCAGGGTCCAAACAAGGTAAAGTCAAGCCATTCAGGGACACAGCTCCTCAATCTGTTTGTTGTTGATGCTGATGGTGCCATTTCCTACTGAGGCACCCAGATCACCGGACCAGTAGAATCCACATACTGGACTGGGGGTTTGTATCTTAACATGTCATTTCACATGTATCTCTTGGTCACTGCTGTATCTTGTAAACCATTAGATCTACAACCACGGAGGATTTGCAGTAAAACTAAATGTGTCTGCATACATTACAATCATTACTTTTTAATGTTCAGATCGCCTCGTAAGATGTCCAAGTGCTCTGTGCCCTTTTAACACAACTCTGGTAGTCTTTAGTGGCTCCCTTGCTTTCCACTTTGCACACTGCCTGCCCTACACACAAAATCTGCCATTTGAGGGTGCCCGCATGGCTCAATCAGTTGGGTATCTGCCATTGGCTCAGGTCATGATCATGGGAGCCTTGCTAGGGCTCCCTGGTCAGTGGGGAGTCCGCTTCTTCCTCTGCCCCTCCGCCTGCTGATGCTCTCTCTCTCTCTCTGAATTCGTTCTAATAAATAAAAAAAATATTTTTTAAAAGTCTGCTCTTGGGGCGCCTGGGTGGCTCAGTGGGTTAAAGCCTCTGCCTTCGGCTCAGCTCATGATCCCAGGGTCCTGGGATCGAGCCCCACATCCGGCTCTCTGCTCAGCAGGGAGCCTGCTTCCCTTCCTCTCTCTCTGCCTGCCTTTCTGCCTACTTGTGATCTCTGTCTGTCAAATAAATAAATAAAATCTTTAAAAAAAAAAAAAAGTCTGCTGTTTACCTAAAGAATCTTGATTCACTTTGGTGAGAAATGGTATTCATAGTTCTAATTTTGTTGGTTTCTTTCTTCAAGAGGACCCTAAAATTTGTCCTAATTGATAGAAAATCTTAAAGTGATTGCATTACTCACAGGAAAAAACCTATGTTAGGTACTCCAAATCCTTAGGCCTGAAAACTTTTCCCCTCAAAGATGGTGGGCAATTTCTGCCAACATTTCCTAAGCCAGCTGCCCCTTCATTCAGCCAATATCTACGAGCAGCTACTATGCCAGTGTTTTAAACCCTGGGGACACAATGGTGAACAAAACACAAAAATCCTTGTCCTCATGGGTTTACTTTGGTTATCACCCTTTGGTTATCGCATACTCTATAGCATGCCAGAGGGAGAAGGTGTCAAGGAGAAAAACGAAGCAGGGCAGAGGTTAGGGAATGTAGTGGGTTGAATGGTGCCTCCACCAAAGACACAGGATCGATGCTGAAATCCCTGAAACCCGTGAATGTGACCTGCCTTGGGGTCTTCCCAAATGTAATTAAGGACCTGATGTGATAATCCTGGATTATCCTCGGCCCTAAATCCAGTGACCAGTGTCTTTACAAGAGACACAGAGACACCCACACACCCACAGAGTGGCTGCTGTAAAAACCAAATAGAAAATAACGATTGGTGAGCATGTGGAAAAATCAGAACCTTGGGAGCTGTGGGTGGCATCTTAAATGGGGCAACCACTAGGGAAAATAACATGAAGGTACCTCGAGAAATTAAAACTAGAACTACCATATGACCCAATCATTCCACTGCCTGGTGGAGCTCTAAAAGTCTGAAGACAGGACCTTGAAAAGACACTTGCATGCCCACACTTACAGAAGCACTAGGCACAGCGGCCAAGAATGGAAGCACCCAAATGTCTATCAATGGATGAACAGAAAAGAAATCGAAAGGGGCACAAACGCACCCCAGCATATCATTCAGCCTTGAAAAGGAAGGAAATCCCACACCGAGCCACAGCATGGATGAACCCTGAGGTCAGCGTGCTAAGGGAAATATGCCCGTCACAAAAAAATAGTGCATGATTCCACTTACAAACAAGACGGTATCTAAAGCAGTCAAATTCATAGAGACAGAGAGTAAGATGGTGCTGAGGGAGGGGGTTGTCTAATGGATACAGTTTCCGATCTGTACGATGAACAGTTCTGGAGAGCTGTCCCACGAGGTGCCGGTCACCGAACCGTGTAGGCTTAGAAGAGCGAGCTGCACGGATAAAAGGACACGCCACGCTGCACAGAGCCAGACACCGCAGCCACAAGCCGGGAATGCCTGGAGCAGCCAGAAACCGCGAGACGCGTAAGATCATCTCTCCCAGAGTCTCTGGAGGGAACACGACTTAGCTGACATCTGGGTTTTGGACTTCTACTCTCTAGAAGTGTAAGAGAATAAACTTCTGTTGCCTTCACCCATCCTGTTTGGTTAATTTGTTATGGAGACCAACACAGGGAAGGTCTGGTTAGAAGCGGGGTGGGGTAGAGCGGAGTGGCCAAAGAAGGCTCATCCCGAAGGCGCCCTGCGAGAGAGGTCCTGGAGGGCAGGTCACGTGGCTACCCGAAGAGCTGTCCTGAGTTGGACAAGGTCAAGGCCAGTGTAGCAGGAAGCACAAGCATGGGAGGGAAGCAGCAGGAAATGAGGTCCTCCTAACTCGGGGTGGGAGAGTTGGGTGGGCCTCTTAGGGCACTTTAAGGACCTTGGCAAACGAGTGAGAACCCCTTAGGAGATTCTGAATGAGGAATGATGTGGTCTGACTCAGATTTTAAAATTCGGATCCTGTCCAGGCAGCAGATGACCACTGTAAAACAGGATCATCAGTGGATCAACGGATCAGAATGCTGTTGTCAGTAATGTTCAGCCTAAATCAGGTCTTTTGTCCCATCTTGCAGTTCACAGGAAATTCAAAAGTTCAAGTACGCCATGAGGAAATAACAAGGCAAATCCAGAATATGGAGCAGTTGGCCTCTACCTCCCAAACACTGAAGTCAAGAAGAAAAACAAACGTGGGGGAAATGTACTTAAAAACTGAGCTGGCAAGAAAGGACCAGGGGTGTGCAGTACTACACAAAGCATGTAACCACCCCTGGGTCTTGGTGTGCTAGAACTGATGTGGGAAACAAAGGCAGAAGAAAAATTATTAAATCTCCTGACTACATACAGCCCACTGACAAGTCCTTGAAACAGGCAGAGTGACCTTCCTCTAGGGACTCAACTGCCTCAGTGCTGACACTTTTCTAAGGGTAAAAAGCAACCTTAGGTCCAACCGCCAGAATCCTGTAAAGTCTACTGTAACGTATAAAAATTCCTTGGGAAACTTCCCTTTATCTTTAAACCCAAGATACATGTTAGTAATCATCCCCCAAGCATATGGCCATGGATGTGCATCTGAAGGGTCTCGTGACTACGGTTTTATTAGATGGTAATAAAGGACCTTTTCCTAACAATAACTAGACGCTCAAGGTCCTGGAAACCTTGCTTCTAAATTCCTTAGAGACTCACGCTGTCCCTAACCCCCTCCCAACTTGGAAGTATATAATGGGTTACTTCTGACCCCACTGCAGCTCCTTCTGCCCACGGGTCCTCTCTCTTGCTTTAATAAAATCACCTTTGGCACCAAAGACATCTCACGAATTCTTTCTTGGCCATGGGCTTCAAACGCTAACAGTCTTTCCTACATCAGAATGACTGCAAAGACCTGCGTCACGTACCCCTCCCGCCGCGGAGTCTCCATGCTCTGCTCCTCCCGGGGAGGCGGAAGGCGCTCCCCTCCACGGGAACCTGGCCTGGCCCTGTGGCTTGCTCAGCCCAATTCAGGGCAGTGCAGGGAAGCTGCGCGGGCCCCCACTTTCCCTCCCTGGGAACCCGGCAGACATGAGGCTCGGTTACGGGAAGATATCCAGCATGCATTACTAAGTTAAGAAAGCAAGTGTGCAGTAGCTGGAAAATGTCAGCGGTTACTTAGAGTAACGCGAGTATTCGGCGGTATGGCTGTACTGGTTAAATAAATAATTCTTTCCTGGTTGCTACATGGCCGTGCCCCACGTACCTGGACTCCCTCCACCTCTGCTGTCTACCCCACCTGACTGCCCCTGAATCCAACGAACAGAGCTGCTCCCAGCAGCGATGGGGTCTGGCAGGCCAGCAGATAAAGAAGTGGATGGTAACAGGGGGCCAGGGAGACCTTGCAAAGTAGACCTTGTAATACGCTACTGATTTCTGAGCTATGTGGCCCCTATTTCATAACATAGAATTCAAACCCTGAAGCAGCGCTTCCACCATTCTGTTTTCTGGATTCCAGTGGCTGTCAATTGCTAGCTTATTGGTTTGTCCTAGAATGTCAGCTCTGTGACAACACAGATCCTGTCCATCTTCCAGGTACAAACACTCTTGAATGAAGGCAGAATGTACAGTTGATGAAAAAGCACACTGAGCAAAAGCCATATGATGCAGTGAAGGCAGTGTGCGGAGGAAAACGTACAGCTGCCAATGTCTACATTAAAGCAGAAGAAAGAGAGCAAATCAATAACCTACACATCAAAGTGTACTTTGAGAAACTGAAAAGGAAACAGAAAAGAAGAGCAAACTAAACCCAAAGCCAGAGGAAGGAAAGAACAATGAAGATTTAAATAGAGATAAATAAAACAGACTCGAAAAACAATAGTTCATGGAAGCAAAAGTTGATTCTTTGAAAAGATCGACAGCACTGATAAATCTGCAGTTCAGTTAACAAAGGGAAAAAGAGAAGACATAAATCACTAACGTCAGAGATGGGAGGTAGAGACACCACCACCAACTTTACAGAAATAAAAAGGGTAAGAAAGCAGTCTGACCTGCACACCAGCAAGTACGGTAACTTAGATGAAATCGCTAGAAACACACGGCTACCCAAGCGGAAGGCTTGGGACCAGATGCTTTACTGCTGAATTCTACAAACGTTTACAGATTTATCACCAATCCTACTTAAACTCCCCTGACGAACTAAGGAGGAGGGAACACTTCCTAATTCATTCTATGAGGCCAGTATCACACTGATACTAAAGCCAAACAAAAGTTATCACAATAAAAGAAAACTAGACCCAGGGGCACCTGGGTGGCACGGTGGGTTAAGCGTCTGCTCAGGTCATGGTCTCGGGGTCCTGGGATCCAGCCCCGCATAGAGCTCTCTGCTCAGCAGGGAGACTGCTTCCCCCTCCCCCTCTGCCTGCCTCTCTGCCTACTTGTGATTGATCTATGTCCGTCAAATAAATAAATAAAATCTTTAAAAAAAAACACAAAGAAAACTAGACCAATTTCACTTATGATTATAGATGAAAAAAACCTCAACAAAATACTAGCAAATCCAAGAGCACATTAAGAGGACTGTACATCATGACCGGGGGGATTCATCCCATGCACGTAAGGGTGGTTCGACAAGAAAATCAATGGAATAAATCACATTATTAAAATGGAAGGCAGAAAAATAAATGATTACCTCAGCTGATAAAGAAAAGGCACTTAACAAAATCAGACACCCTTTCACTATCAAAAACAAGAAATAAAAGGGGACTTCCTCAACATGATAAAGAGCATCTACAAAAATCCCACAGCAAACGTCAGACTCAGTGATGAGAGGCTGAAGTTTTCCCCTAAAATCAGGTACAAGCCAAGGAGGCCCATGTCCACCCCTGCCATTCAAGACTGTCCCAGATGTTCCAGCCAGATCAATTAGACAAGAAACAGGAGGCATCCAAACTGGAAAGGGAGAAAAACTATATTCACACATGATATAATTCCACATATGAAAGAAAATCCCAAAGAATCTAAGAGAAAGCTGCCAGGACTAATAAATGAATTCAGTGGGGGCACCTGGCTCAGTCAGTTAAGTAGCTGCATTCAGGTGAGGTCACGATCGCAGGGTCCTGGGATCAAGCCCCACATTGGGCTCCCTGTTCAGTGGGGAGCCTGCTTCTCTCTCTCCCTCTGCCGGCTCCTCCCCCTGCTTGTGCGCTCCCTCTGTGTGTGAAATTAAAAAAAAAAAAAGGATTCAGTGAAGTTACAGGGCCCGATATCAGTACACAAAAATCAATATACCAGGAATAAGCAATCAGAAAAGAAATTAAGAGACCAATTCTGTCTACAGATGCTTCCCAAAACACACTAGTAATAACTTTGACCAAGGCGCATGGCTCGTACATGGAAAAGTAAAAAGAATGGTAAAGGAGGGGCGCCTGGGTGGCTCAGAGGGTTAAGCCGCTGCCTTTGGCTCAGGTCATGATCTCAGGGTCCTGGGATCGAGTCCCGCATCGGGCTCTCTGCTCAGCGGAGAGCCTGCTTCCCTCTCTCTCTCTTTGCCTGCTTATCTGCCTACTTGTGATCTCTCTCTGTCAAATAAATAAATAAATAAATCTTTAAAAAAAAAAAAAAAAAAAAAGAATGGTAAAGGAAACTAAAGAAGACACAAATAAAGGGCAAGATATCCTCGGACTGGAAGACCTGATATAGTTAGGATGTCAACACTACCCAAAGTGGTCTACTGATTCAACACAGTCCTTAACAAAATTTTAACAGCTTTTTTTTTTGCAAAAGTGGAAAAGCTAGTCCTTAAATTCATACGGAATTACAAGGGGTCCCAAATAGCCAAAACAATGTTGAAAAAAAAACAAAGTTGGAGAACTCACAGTTATGGATTTCAAAACTTACTACAAAGCTACAGTGATCAAAACAGTATGGTACTGGCATAAAGCCATATAGACCAACAGACTAGAATTGAGAGTCCAGAAATAAACCCAACATACGTGGTGAACTGAATTTCGAAGAGGATGCCAGGTCTGCTCGGTCAGGGAAGAATCGTTTCCTCAAGAGATGGCATGGGGACGACTGGAGTTCTACACGCAAAAGATGACGGCGAGCCCCTACCACACACCAAACGCCAAAACTAACTCTATATGGATAAACAACCTAAGTATAAAGGGGAAGACCAGCCAACGGACACATGAAAAGATGCTCAACGTCACTGATCCAGGCATTTCGAGTCAACACCACCATGAAATGCCCCTTCACACCTGCCAAGTTAGCCATCATCACCAAGTCAATGAACAGGTGTTGGCGAGGAGAAAGGGAAACCCTCGTGTTCTGTTGGTGGAAATGCAAGCTGGTGCAGCCACTGCGGAGGACAGTGTGCAAGTTCCTAAAAATATTAAAAATAGAACTACCCTATGATACAGCAATTCTGGGAATTTATCCAAAGAAAGGAAAACACCAATCTGAGGAGATACAGGCACCCCCTACATTCATTGCAATATTATTCACAACAGCCGAGATACAGAAGCAACCCAAGTGTCCACTGATAGATGAATGGATAAAGATGACATGGGACCAACCTGTGCACGCACGCGCACACACAGGAATATTATTAAATTAAAAAGAATGAGATCCCCCTGTCTGCAACAAGATGGATAGATCTACAGATATTATGTTAAGTGGAGTAAATCAGACAGAAAGACGAATACTGTAGGATTTCACTCCCGTGTGGAATCTAAAAAAACAAAGGAACAAAACAAAATAGAAACAGACTCAAAGACACAGGAAACTGTTGAAAGGGGTTGGAAGTGGGCACAGGTGAAGGGGATGAAGAGGTACAGACTTTCAGCCATAAATCAAGTGGTGGGTTACAGCACAGGGAGGACAGGCAGCGGCGCCGTTAATAACACCACAAGGACAGAGGATAACTAGACTTATCGCAGGGACTGTTTCTTTTTTTTCTTTTTTTTTAAGATTTTATTTATTTCGGAGAGAGCAAGTGAGAGAGCAAGAGTTGGGGGGAGGGGTAGAGGGAGAGGAAGCTGACTCCCCACTACGCAGGGGACCCTAATGCGGAACTCGATCCCAGGACACTGGAATCATGACCTGAGCGGAAGACAGAAGCTTCACTGACCAACCCACCCAGGTGTCCCTGTGGGGATCATTTCTTAGCGTATAAAAGTATCAAATCACTATGATGTACACCTGAAACCAATGCTATACGTTAACTCAACTGTACTTCAATTTAAAAAAATAATCATCCAATTTTTTAAAAAGCTAAAACTGTAACACAGAGAAGAAACAGGAGGGTGAACCTTCACAATCTTGGGTTGGCAACGTGCTCTTAGCTGGGCTCGGAGAAAGAACAAACACGGACAACATGCACTTCCTCAAAATTAGAAGTTTTTGGTCATCAAAGAACATTATAAAGAAAGCGAAGACAATGTATGGAATGGGAGAAAATGTGTGTAAATCATGGATCTGATGAAGGATTATAATCTGGAATATATAAAGAAATCCTCCAACTAAACAATGAGCCAACAACCCAATTCAGTAACAGGGAAAGTCTCCAACAGACCTTTCTCCAACAAAGATACATAAAGGGCCAATAGGCACACGGAAAGATTCTCATCACTGGTCGTCAGGGAAATGAAATGCAGAGCAATACGATGATGAGAACACCTCACACATACTAAGGTGGCTACAGTAAAATTTTGAAAAGGAAATAAATATTAACCAGAAATGTAAAAAAAAAAAAAAAAAAATGAAAGCCTCACATATTGCTGGTGGGAATGTAAAACGCTGTGGCTGCCGCAGAAAACCTGGCGTAGTTACCCCTGACCCCCCAGTTCCACTCCTAGGTACACTCCCAATAGGATCATCCACAAGTGCTGTGCTCCGCAGATCCTTGCAAGCCAGTGGCCACTGCAGCGCGAGTCACAGGGGCCAAAATGTGGGAACAATGCAAACGAGGAAGGGATAGACAAGGTGCGGTGTATCCACACGGGGACTATTATATGCTTATCAAGGAGGGGAACCCTGACACCTGCCACAACGCGCACGAGCCTTGAAAACGTGACGCTCGGTGCACTAAGCAAGGCCAAAAGAACAAATCCTGTATGATTTCACTTATATGAGGAACCTAGAGTCCTCAGCTTAGAGCGACAGAAGGCACGGCAGAGATTACCAAGGGAGAAGGAAGAGGGGAAGGCAGCTCACGGGATGGGGGGTTATTACAGAAAGGGTACAGAGTTTCTGCCGGAGCTGTGAAGAAGCCGCAGAAACAGCAGGGCGGTGGCGGCACAATCTGGGAACGTAATTAATGCTGAGTGTACTCTTTAATAAAAGGGCAGCATTTTTTCCTTATGCACATTTTACCACAATTTATTTTAAAATGAGGGGTTAAAGGGGTGCCTGGGTAGCTCAGGTGGTTAAGTGTCTGACTCTTGACTTTGGCTCAGGTCCCTGATCCTAGGGTCCTGCACGCATCCTGGTGTTGGCTTAGGATTCTCTCTCCCTTGATCCCTTCCCCCCAAGATAAATAAAATCTAAAATTTAAAAAGAGGGGGATAAAAGCATCCTGAGATTTGGTCTCTGGACCCTTACCCCACGCGCCTGTCCAACTTCGCTCTCACGAGCACTTACGCTCCTGCTCAAAACAAACCACAACAAAAGCCCACCCCCAACGCAGCCCTCTTTTCCAAACTCGGCTCCAAGGTCACGCTGCATCCGCAAGGGGTGGCACAGCGCTCGCCCTGAATCCCGGCCCACATTCAGGTATCTGGGTCCTTGATGGAGCTCTGCAGGTCAGCGGGCTGGCCCGGGTCACCCAGTGGCCTACGCCGTGTCACAGAACAGTCGTTGCCTTCGAGACTTGGAGACATTCAAGGAAAAGAAGGCGGCGCGGCCCAGCGTCTCCGGGACGCCGGTCACCCGGACAGCGCCCTCCCGTTCTCCCGCTCCCAGCCTCGAAGCGCTACGGTCTGTTGCAAAAGCGCCTCATCGTGGCCGTGAACGCGGCACCCGCCCCCGCCGGAAGCACCGCAGATTAGCTGTCCGGCATCAGGAAGACCGAGCGGCTCCGGTTCCGGCTCCGGACTGCCCGCCGAGCGGCCGGTCATCACGGGGCCGCGCACAGGGCGCAGCCGCAGACCCGGCCGGCGGCGCCCACTGTCCCCACGGGGCCCCCCACGGCCGCCCCGGAGTCCTCGCACAGCGCTCTTCCTCAGGGAAGCGGCCTCTAGAAGCCGCCGCCCGCGTAGTCGGGGCGCGCAGGGCAGCGTCCAGCGCCCGCTCGCGGCCCCGCCGCCCGTGCGAAGCCCCGGCGTCCGCGACGGCCTCCACACGCACTCGCCATGCGTTGAGGCCTGCGGTCCGACCGGATTCTTCCGCTCCGGCCACGCGGGTCGGGTCAGCCGAGCCCCCGCCGGCGACACCAACGGCACGCGGAGAAGCCCTGCGCATCCCAGCCTGCCCGCCCCGCCCGCTCACCGCAGACCACAAGGACCCGCCACCGCACCGCCGGCGCGGCTCTATGACGCAAGGCCACGCCCACAAGGCAGGGCGGGCCTTCTTCCTCAGGGGCAGGGCTGCGTGCTGACGCCACACGCCGGGGCGGGGTCAAGAGTTTGGTGCCCCGGAGTGGGGTGTCGGCGCCTCATTCGGGTGGAGCTGAGCCGGGGACAGGTAAGCGCGTGCTGCCGCCGGGCCTGGCCCGGTGCGGGAAGACCCGCGCCCTCGGGCAGGAGGCGGGGGTTGCGGCAGAGGGCGAGGGCGCCGCGTCCTCGTTGTCGCTGGCGCCGCGGTGACAGGGAGTGAAGCCGGATGGAGCGGGGCTGACGGAGGGAGGTGGGTGGGACAGGGCTTGACGGACGGGCTTGACAGCCAATGGCACGGCGAGCGCTGCCTGACGGGCGGAGATTGGCGGGTGCGGGCGCGCGCGGACGTCGCGGGGGGCGCGCAGCGGCGCGCTATTGGCTGTGGCGGGCGTGGGGCGGGCGGCTCGGCGGATGTGAGGGAACGGGCTCCGCGGCCGGGGTGACCCCCAAGGTCGAGGAGGCGTCACGAGGGAGCCGCCCGGCGCTGTCCTCTGCCGGGTCGGAAGGGTGGCGCGCCCTTGATGGAGCGGTTGCGGACTGCGGGCCGTAGGCCGTGCTCCACCCGCGCCTGCCGGGGCTGCGCGCCTGGGGAGACGCCCTTCCGCGGACCGCCCGCAGCACCCCGTGCGCAGTGCCCCTCCGGACCCAGCACCCCGCCTTACCCGTCCTCCCTGCGCTCCCGGGGGGACGCCTTTGAGAGGACCGCCCCCAGCACCCTGTGGACCCAGTACCCCTCTGGACTGAGTACCCCGCCTCACCCGTCTTCCCTGCGCTCCTGGGGGGACGCCCTTGACTGGACCGTCCCCAGCACCCAGTGGATCAGTACTCCTCCAGAGTCAGCAGCCCGCATGCCCATCCTCCCTGCACTCCTGGGGGGACGCCCTTGAGCGGACCACCCTCGGTACCCCTCTAGACCGAATAGCCCATCTCCTCATCCTTCTCCCTGCGCTCCTGGGGCGATGCCCCTAAGCGTTATTAAATCTCTCCAGCACCCAGTACTCAGTACTCCTCCGGACTCAGCACCCCGCCTTACCCATCCTCCTTGAGCTCCTGGGGAGACACCCTTGAGTGGACCACCCTGCAGCCCCCGAGTACTCAGTACCCTCTTCGGACTCGGTACCCCGCTTTGCCATCCTCCTCCCCGTGCTCGGGGGACGGCCTTGGCAGACCACCCTGCAGCACCCCACCCTACTGGTCGCTCTTCGGAGCCGGGGTAGCCCGGGTGCAGACGAAGCGCATTCTTGGGGCGGTACCCTAGTCATGCACCTCTTGGCTTGGCGGAGCTGCCAGTCAGAGGTGTGAGCTGTGTGCGAGACTCAGCAGAAAACAGTTTGCAGAACGGAGGAGAGATGACTCCTGGGCCCGAGGGGTGACCTCTGAGTGGCGTTCCCTGTGCCTTGTTCTGCGGTCCTGGGCCGTGCAGCCGGGACTGGGGGCGTGCTTCCAGGTCCGCTGCTCTGAGCGGCCTCAAGACGTGTGGCCTGGAATGGAGCCTTGTTTGCACAGTGGCAGGAGCTGTGACAGTCAAACCTCAGGGTTTTTGTGCAGGCACATTTCATAGGAAAACACGCAGTACTCTTCTAGCTTTGCAGAGTGGACGAGGACTGGATCTGGGAAAGTGGGAGCAAGATCAGAGTTTCCCGATTTCAGGGGTTTTTTTTCCTTTGCATCACTTTTGAGATACAGTTCGTGTGCCGTATCATTCACTCACTTTAAAATACACGATTAAATGATTTGTCTTGTCTTCGGTTATGCAGCCATCACCAGTTTAGTTACTTTCAAAAACTAATGTCAGAGCCATGAATTTCTGTAGGTTTCAGTTTATTAAATAAATAAATAAATACATTGTATTTATTGTATGTCTGTCATACCTACGCGTACATATCAGATCTGCTTCTAACTGATGGCACTCTCCACTGCCCCATTTGAAGAAAAAATACTGTGCTCTCTACCTTTTAAACTTTTAGATAGTTTTTTTTTTTTTAAATTTGGGCATAACTGCCATTATTGAGACTTATTTTGATAACTGTACATATAAATTTGTCATATGCAGTTACAGCAAATTGTACGGAGAGATGCGGGTGTCCCTTTGCCTGGTTTCCTCAAATGATAACATTTTGCAGAAACTAGAGTATGTTATCACAACCAGGTACTGGCAATGATAATAGCCAAGATGCAGAACAGTTCCCTCATCACAGGGATCCCTCCTCTTGCCTTCGTAGCCACACCTCTTTCCTCCTGCCTCCTTCTCCTTAGCTCCTGGCAGCCACTAATCTGCTCTCCATTTCTATGAATTTGGCGAATGAAGCATGTTATATAAAGAGAATCATAAGGCCTGTAACTTTTTGGGATTGGCGTTTTGCACTCAGTTCTCTGACGACGAATGCAGCCTGCTGCCTTCATTTAGCTCCTTTTTATGCCTCCAGGTCTTGGATGCAACCCCATTAAAGGACATCTGAGTCGTTTCCATTCTTCAGCTGTTATGAATAAGGGTCCTGGAAGCATTCGTATGCAGGTTTTTATGTGAACGTAAGTTTTTGTCTTTCTGGGATAGATGCCTAGGAGTGCAGTTACGACGTCATATGGTGGTTGCGTGTCCAGTACTTTAAGAAATAGCCAGACTTTTCCATAGCGGCTGTGCCATTTTATCTTCCCACTGGTGATGTATTTGATTAGTAACTTTCTCCACATCCTCGCCAGCACTTCATGGTGTCAACTTTTTTTTTTTTTAGCCATGCTAATAGCTATGTAGTGGTGTGTCCTTGTGGTTCCAGTTTGCATTTCCCTGACGGCTGCTGATACTGGACACATTTTCATGTGCTTATCTGCCATCTGTGGTTTTGAGTGTATTTCTCTGAATAGCCTTTTCCGTGGTTGTCTGGGTATTACGTTATACGAATGTGATTTTTCATAGTCTGTAGGTGTCACCTTTACATCAGTTTGAGGGAAGTGTAGAAACCGTACCTCCCTTTACATCTCTCTACTCTCCCTCATTTCAAATGCCCTTAACTATTACCTCTGTATGTTTAGAACCACATCAGACATGTTGCAATTTTTGTTTAATCTGTCACCCATAATGAGAAGAGTCAAGAGAAGGAAATTCTATTTACCCGTGTGTTCTTTCTTGTTTCATGATGTTGAGGGATCCCTTGTTTTGTCACTTCATTTCCGTTCGGAGAATTTCGCTTAGCCGTTCGTTCAAGGCAGGTCTGCTGGTGGCGTAGTCTCTTCATTTTCCTTCGTCCTTTCATTCCTCGGGAGTATTTCGCTGGAGGTAGGATTCTGCATTCACAGTGATTCTCCTGCCCTTGAGCAGTGTCGTGCCACTTTCTCTCGGCCGCCGCAGTTTCTGGTGAGAGATCCGCTCTTCAAGTTGTAGTTTTCAGGTTCGATTTGGTGCGTCTTGCAGTGGATTTCTTTGTTTATTCTTTGAGGTTCACTAAGCTCAAATCTGTAGGGTTTTGTCATTAGTATTTTGAACACCTTTCCAGCCTCTCCATCTTTCTTCTCCTCTTGAGATTCTGATGACATTTCCATGCCGTCAGTAGTAGACGGCATTCGTGTTCATCATGAAGTCCGTGTTACGGTCCCACATGTCCCTGAGGCCCTGTTCATTTTTCTTCCAGTGTCTATTCCCTGTTGTTCAACTTGAGTAAATTTTTTGTTCTATCTTTGTTCACTGAGTTTTTTCTATCCCTTTCAATCTGTAGTTTAACCCAACATTTTTAAAAATTTTGGTGGTTGTATTTTTTCAGTTCTAAATTTCCCTTTGGTTCCTCTTCACGTCCTTCATTTCTTTGTTGGGGCTTTTAATTTTTGTTTTGTTTTGGTTTTGTTTGTAAGCATGTTCATAGTTGCTCGAGGAAACATTTTGAAGCTGGCTCCCTTAAACTTTTTGTTAGATGATTCTAACATTTCTATCTTCTTGGCGTCTATAGATTGTCTTTTTGGGGGGGGTTGGTTGAGATCATCCTGGTTCTTGATGTGGCGAGGTGATCTTTGGTTATGTCTTGGACGTTTGGCGTGTGACATCTTGAGACTTGAATCTTAAGTGTCCGAACACAGAGAACGGGTTTCTGCTGACACTGCTGCAGGTCCGTGGGCGCTGCCTGGTTGCTACTGGGCAGGAGTGGAATGTAGGCTCCCCACCCAGCCTCCTTGGTATCTGTGGGGAGGGACTCTTCGTTATTGCTGTGTGGGTGTACGTTCCCCATTAAGCCTTTGTGATTCAACCCTGCCTGGGAAGGGCAGGGTGCTGCCCTGTTACTGCTGGGCACAGGTGGAATGCAGGCTTCTTCCTGGCCTCCGCTGCCCTTGTGGGGGTCACCTGGTGGGGATGGAAGTCCCTGATCTTCTCGGACACCACCCGCTGGGGTAGTGGTGGGCACAGTGTTTTCTGTAGAGTTGGCTGCAGGCTGCAGCACAGCGATGATTGTCTACAAATGTTCTGTCCTGCTCTGCAGCCCTTTTCTGGTCCTTTGGCCAGAGGGGGCAGGCTTCGTTCGCAGCTTTTTCCACGTCAGTTGGCATTTCCGGGTTGCCAGCTTCCTCAGCACCTAGTCTGGGATGTATGAAGCAGAAAGAAAATTGAGGACTTGATGCTGTGTCATTTTGGGCGCCCAGATCCCTTCCCAGCTGGCCTCCTCCTTTCCACCTTTCAGAGTTTTATGTTTTGTTTGGTTTAAATGTAATGTCTTAATTCTTCAGCTGCATTTAGTGGGAAACAGAAGTTCTTTATGTGTCCTCCTTTGTTGTTTTTTTGTTGTTGTTGTTGTTGTTGTTGTTTTAAGATTTATTTACTTCAGCAGGGAGGGGCAAAGGGAGGGGAAGAGAGAAACCCAAGCAGATGCCATGCTGAGTGCAGAGCCTGATGTGGGGCTTGATCTCATGACCCTGATATCAGGACCTGCGTGAAAACGAAGAGTTGGATGCTTAACTGACTATGCCGCCCAGGCACCCACTGCATGTGTCTTTAAATTTTTAATAAATAGTGACAAATGGCCTTGTTTTCCATTAATACCTAATAATTTATTATATTATTTATTTATTAATACCTAATAATTTGCCACCACCCTTGAAGAATGCCCATCCAGCTACACCCCAGATTACCGCACAGCGGCGGTCTGAGTGCGGACAGGTCAGCTTTCAGACCCACGCCCTGAAGCTTGTAGGGAGCTCCGACTTCAGCAGTGGAAGCCTCTCTCAGTAATCGGTCAGTGACCCGTTCCACGTTAACCTGTGCTTAGGCTTACCTTGGGAACTTAAGCTTTTTAAGAGTTTTCATTAGTTGGTTTTTTCCTGCTTGTAAGCAGGAATTCTGTAGTCCTAGAATGCTCTCAGAGTGTGCACAGTGCTCTCACGTTCGGACCATATCGCAAAAAGCGGTGGGCAGGAGCGGGAGTGATCGCTGCCTTCACTTTCTGGCAAAGGAGCCTGAACGCAGAGCCGGTGGCGTGTTTTGAGGCTCACGCAGCCAGCTGGAGTCCCTTTGCCTGTTTGCCCTGCAGGCTTGACCGTCATTGCCACCTAGTAATGGCGCGACACCTGTGCAGTTTGAAAGTGATCGTCACTACCTCCCTGTCCTTCAGTTCGCGCGTGGTGAGGCGTCACAAGTGAAACACATGGAATTCTTGGAGATTTTCCGCCGGGCCGGGCCGAGTTTCTATCCGCGCCCTCTGTGCGCACGTCCGCGCGTCGCTGCCCGAGTGCGGGAAGCGTCACCCAGGAAGGAACAGCTGCGGGCGTGGGGCAGACGTGGTGGTCTTGGCTCATTGCAAGCATCTCAACGAGTTTGAAACCATAAAAGAAAAAGAAAAAATGTCTTCAAGATCAGTTGTTGTGCTTTTTAAGTGGTTGTCGGGCAAGACGCATGGGAAACAGTCCCTTAACGGTGTGGGCTCTTTTCCTCAGACCCATTTCCCGAGGAGCCGCCGGGGTGTCTTGGCTGGACCTTGTCTCTGCCCCGCCTCTGCCCTGCTGACGTGGCTTCGTGGCTTCGTGACTTCGATAGCGTCAGGATCAGTTTATCTCTGCATTCTGTGCATGGGGAGGTGGCCTTGGGGAACGCATGTGTCCTCCGGGGGAAGGTCCAGGCACGATAAAGACCTGCTCTGGGGCAGCATGCGGTTGCGTAAGGGCGGTATACAGAATCCTTAGTCAGAAATTTTCCCTTGGTTTTTGCTTAAGTGTTCTTTTTCCCAAAGGCACAGGTCTCTACCTGCATCTTGAAATTAATGAGTTACAAATGCTGTCATTTTGTGTTCTTCACTCAGACCAGTAGATCCACTCACGTTTTTCCTTCAACGTGGTGTTTTTTTCCTTAAGCAGCGCGTCCAGTTCACCCACTGCCGTTTCACAGTTGGGCGTTTCGCAGTACATTGGGAGATTGTGCAGCCAGCGGCCTGACCTGGCTGTAGAGCGTCTCCCTCCCCCTCCAGAGAAGACCCACACTCACTAGCAGGCAGGTGTCCCCTCTGCCCTCACCCCATGCAGCCACCAGCAGGCTCTCTGTCTGTACTGAACGTTTCACGTCATATAACCTGTTGTTTCTCGTGGCTGACTATCTTCACAGAAGGCTCTCGAGGCTCGTCTATGTTGCAGCAGCGTCTGCCACCCCACCCCTTCTTACTGCCGGCCTCTGCCGCGTCGCCGGCCGTACCCCCTTCCATCAGTTGGTGGGCATTTGGGTTGGTACCGTGTTCTGGCAACTATGAATGATAAATGATGGCAACTATGAATGTGCACGTGAACATCCACATGCACACGTTTGTATACACGGATGTTTATTTCTCTTGGTTAGTACCTGGGAACGAAGTGCTGAGTCACGCGGTCACCATGTGTGTGACTTTCTGAGGACCTGCCACACTGCATTCCGGGCGGCTGCGCCAATTGTGTTCCCACCAGCGGTGCGCGAGGGCGCCCGTTCCTCCGCGTCCTCCACAACACCTGTTTTCTCTTGGATCGTGTCTCGTCTAGTGGGCGACAAGTGGTATCTTAGAGTTTTAATTTGAAGTTCCCGAATGAATAATGATTTTAACCATCTTTTAATGTGTGCATTGGCCATTTGTGGATCTTCTTTGGAGAGACATCTACTCCTGTCCTGTGCTGGTCGTTTGACGTGGTTACTTTTTCTTTACTGTTGAACGGTAAGAGGGTTTTTTTAATGTATTCCACGTATAATCGTGACTTGTAAATGTTTCTCCCTATTTTATGTTTGTGTTTTCTGTTTCTCGACGGTGTCTGTGATGACGTACAAAGGTTTTGATATCACTGCGGTCCAATTTATCCGTTACTCGTTTGCTTATATTTTTGGTATCCTAACTAGGAACCCATTACCTGACTGAGGGCCACAAAGGCTTACTCCACTGTAACTTTGAAGTTATGAGATTCTAAGAGTCTTACAGTCCCTCAGCTCTTGCATCCAGGTCTTTGATCCATTTTGAGTTAATTTTCTATATGGTGTGAGGTAGGGTCTAATTTTATGCTCTTCTTTGTGGAACTGTGGTTGTCCCATCACATCTGTTGAAAGGACTACTTTTCGGCATCTTTGTTGAATAAAAATCTTCATCCAAACCAAAGTCAGAACATCTGGACTTTTGAAAACTCACGGTTTTCATGAAAGTGTTTGAACAATTGAGCGTCTCTACCAAATGATGCTCTGTTCTTACAAGGACTCCGGAATTCGGAAGACAGAATCTGGTTCTTCCAAAATCTGGAATGTAAACCCAGTGTCTGCTCAGGTCCATCCGATCGTGGGCGTCCTTGGGTGGAGCCATCCACTGGGGAGCAGTCTTTCTGATGAGTCATGTTAAGGGGCTTTGATGGTGGCCCTGTATCCCAGTGACTGGGCAGCCCTGAGCCCCGTGTTGGATTCAGTGACTGCAAACAGTGGCGAGATAACACGGGCTGTTTGCAGCATCGTGTCGAAAGGACTGCCTTTGGCAGAACCAAAGGAATGAGTGGTTTTTGTTTTTGTTTTTTTTTTTAAGATTTTACTTATTTATTTGAGAGAGAATGAATGAGAGAGAGCATGAGAGAGGAGAAGGTCAGAGGGAGAAGCAGACTCCCCAAGGAGCTGGGAGCCCGATGCGGGACTCGATCCTGGAAGTCCGGGATCATGACCTGAGCCGAAGGCAGTTGCTCAACCAACTGAGCCACCCAGGCGCCCTGGAATGAGTGGTTTTGTGGTTGTCAGTGCGGTACCTGTGTCACTGGGCATCACAGCGCCTCAGTAATGACAGTGGAGGTGAGACTCCTGCGTCCTTGGGGGGAGCCCAACGCAGAGATCATGGCGTGGCTCAGGAGGCCTGGATGACAGTGATGCTGGAGGGGAGACACGAGCGTTTCCCTTGGGACCTCCGTCCCGAAGAGCGGCGGTGGTGGTTTCCACCGTCCCTGTGTTGGCAGTTGCTCGGTGGACAGCCGCGCGCTGAGGGTGGGGGAGAGGGGCCGGGACAGATGGCCTGTGACTACTCGGGGGAGAAGGTCGCAGGCCGCGGTCACATTCGAGACCCGCAGCGGGCCCGTCTTCACCCTGTGCCGGGCGAGATCGTGTTGGTGGCTCAATTGGCTCCGGAGCGCCCGCCCCGCTGTTCCTTCCTTAGCCGGTCTTCTCCGAGCGGCAGGGCGGGCCGGCGCCCTCCGCATCTGAGGCCTCGCGCGGACTCTGAGCAGCTTCGGGCCAAGAGGGAGAGCCCCGTAAACGGCACCCGGGGGGGTTTGCACCTCAGTGATTTCGGGGGAGTCCTCGGCAGATTCAGGGCTTGGATCTCCTTCAGGAGGTGTGGACATGGGTGCAGTTGCTGCCGTGGCGCCCGCTTCGAGGCACAGGCGTGAGCGAGGCGTTAGGCCAGCTCGCCTGGCCGCAAAGGCGGGGGCTGTGGGCGTGGGCCTCGCTCCCCTCCCCGGCCCCTAGGCAGCCAGGATTCTTGCGGGGCTGGGGGGAGGGGGCTGGGGGGAGCGGCACCATGTCCGTGTCGCCGACGACAGGGGGCCCTGCCCGCAGGCGTGCTGGGGTCTCGGGCGTGGCTGGAATTGGTTCCCGGTGCTCTGGAACAGGCTGAACTCCGCACGGTCTGGTGGCTGCAGCCGCTCCTTCTGGGGCACAGCTGTGCTTGACAGAGGTACGTGTGCAATTCAGTGAGATTGTGACCAAGGTCCACTCAGAAGCAATAAGGACCCGCCCGCCCTCCCCGCCGCCACCCTTTCCCTCTCACCCTGGCCTCTCCCCTCCTCTCCAGCTGCTGCAGGGCCGGGCGGAACGGGAAGGCGAGTTGCATCCTGGCCCTGCACTTGACGGCCCTGTGACCTTACGGGCTTTCTTTCAAGAAGGAAAGTAAAACTCAGAAGGGCAGTCTGTAAACAAAAGAGCTCGTGCCTGCCTTCTGGGGGTTTGCGGGGTCCGTGAGGAGTCCTGACGCGTCACAGGGCAGGTAAACGCTTCTGTTCCGGTCGCTGCGTGGATGTCCCCTTGGAACCTGTTTAGAGCACAGCTCCTGGCCCGAGCTCAGTGCTTATGAAGCGTGGCCGTGCTGCAGGGCTGTGTCTGCCACTCCGCGTGGTGCTGTCCAGTCCAGCCTGCCTCCCTGTCTCTGTTCTTCCACACTTTCCTGCCCCTCTGTCTTTCCCCTGACGGACCCTCTGGCTTAGAAGGCCTCTTCTCCTTCACAGGTAAAGGCTGCCTCGAGGCCTGGAAACCGCGGCTTTCCCGAAGCTTCCCTGGGCTGCTCTTTCCTCCCACCTGGAAGGGACGGGCCTTTCCAGGAGTTTTGTTGGCATTTTTGGTGCTTCTCAAGTACTCCGTGTTCTCTCTGCAATTTTTTTTTTTAATTCTTTATCTCTTCTGCCTGATGATAATTATTTGAGGGTGACCAAAATATTTTCCAGTTTCTCTGTATGTTCCAGAACAGCACGGGTCCCATAACTGCTCAGTCGTTTCAGGATAGGTTAGAGATATCTTTCTGATTTTATGGTTAAACCTAATCTGATCCTCATGAGATGATCCTGGCTGCCTTTTCTGGATTGTCTTACACACACGTAAACTTGAAGAGCATCCCATCAGTGTCGCGGGCCTCACAGCCCTCCAGCGCATCCGTGGCCACATCCTCCCCGCCGTGCCATGTGCTCAGCCAGTGTGGAGAAGGTGGGTGTGGGTGGGCGCTCTCTTGGGCGGGTCCTCTGCACCCGGACCCGGGCCCTGCCGCGGAGCTCACAGCGAGCCACAGCCTGCGCCAGTTTTCCCTGCCTGATAAATCGCCCTTTCTAACTTTTCTTCTTTTTTTTGTGCAGACAGTCGTGAGAGACGTCAGGACAAGGATGTTTCACTTAAGGACTTGTGCTGCTAAGTTGAGGCCGTTGACGGCCTCACAGACTGTGAAGACATTTTCACAGAACAGACCGCCAGCAGCCAGGACGTTGGGGCAGATTCGGTGTTTCACCGCCCCCGTTGCTGCTGAGCCCTTCCTCAGCGGGACTAGCTCCAACTATGTGGAAGAAATGTACTATGCTTGGTTGGAAAACCCCAAAAGCGTACACAAGGTAAGGCTCCCGGGAGCGGATGTCTTCATGTGTTTGGAGTCTTGGCCTGACGTTGGCCGGCCGTCCAGGTAAGTGCCTGTGTCCTGAGGAGCCTTCTGGAAGGTAGGCAGGCCAGCCGGCAGGCGGCACAAAATCCCACCGAGCGGAGTCCTCTGCATCGGCAGCTTGGCCATCAGCCCGGGCCCCCAGCGACCGCCCCTCTGGAGCAGCGCTCCCCTCTCACTTGGCGCACCGCACGCTGGAGACCTGCTCCCTGGAACAGAAGGCCTGTTTGACCTGCAAGCGTCTTGAAGAGGCTCACGCACCGTTTCCAGGGCCTGCCTGAGGATGCCGTGGGTACAGACTCCGAAGACACGAGGCAGACAGAAGCGACGACCCTGCAGGATGCTCTTCCGTCCCATCTTCCTGAGAAATCTTAAAACCATCGTGGGCGAATGCTGCGTAAATGGCATTTTCAATCAGTATGCTTCTGTATTTGAAAGTAAATTCCGTGCGCGCTTCTTTCTCATTCTCCTCTGTCGCCTGTAAGGCACGTCCGCCAGAGCCCCCGGGTGCACAAGTTTGCTTGATACAGGGCGTGCCTGTTGGCCGAGTTTCTTCCTAGCATTCTGGCCGGTGATGTTGGTGGGTTTTCAGGCCGGGCAGCTGGCCCGGTTACAGGAACTGGAGGGTGGGTCCCCCAGTTTCCGTCTGTGCCCCGTTTGCAGGCCGTGGGAGGCTTGGAGGAGACGGTACATGCGAGGTGCCCAGGGTCTGCACAGAGGAGCGCCCGACGGAGGCTGGCCGGCTGCAGCTGTTGCCTCAGCTTCTTCCTTCCTCGTGAATCTCGGGGTTTCGTTGTCAAAAGGCAGCTGCTTGCGCTGGGCCTCCCGAGAGTGACTTTACCCTGAAATGTTTGTGACATTTAAGGTTGGATACGTTCGTGTGGCTGCTGGAGCCACTGGCCTGTCTCATCCTGGTCTGAGCCTCATTGCTCGGTAAAGGAGGGCATCCAGCCGGGTCCTTCCCCGTTCCCTTGGCAACCTGGAGGCCACGTGGCTCCTGAGCAAGGTGAGACTTGGTTTCCTGTGAGAGTAGCTGTTTCCCTGGTCTGTAAACAAAGGGACCGCCCAGAGGTGTCCCGAGAAAACGGCCCTGCCGGCAGTGCTGGCCGTTGGCCACTCTGAACACCGGCGTTGTGCACTGGGCTCTGGACTAAAGCTCGCTGGGCCTGTCCCTCGGCCTTCTTCTCCCCAAACATAACCTCTGGAACCAACCACGGCTTCTGTCCTCTGGGCTGTAGTAGTGCGTGGACTCCAGGCACAGTAACGTGTGCCTTTGCAGCATCCGGACTTCATTCCTGCTCCCGGGGAGCACGGCACGGGGACAGCTCCGCTGACAGGCTGGGGAGGAGTGCGGGCTGCGGACTGGGTCCCTGGGCTCTGCCGTCAGAGTGAGCACTCAGAGACGCTGCAGAGCAAGCGTGCAGGCTCTCAGGAAAGGACTTGCCAGATGGATACGAGAATCCGCGTGGGCCGCCATCCTTAGGCCAGATTTTGTGTGCTGGTGTCTGTGGCGGGGATTCTCCAGGGGACAACCCGTCTTCTAGAAAGAGACGGGGGCAAGGCGGCGTAAGTCAGGGGACGTGCCTCTCCACTGTCCCAGTCACAGGGAGTCGATTTCCTCTCCAAGCTGGGATAGGCCTCCTACCCAACGTGTCCGTGTTTCTTCAGAGACACAGTCCCGAGCTTGCGTCGGATTGTAGAGGTCTCCATGGCGCGGGGAAGTCCTTAGAGATGTTGACTTTACTAAGAATGCTTTGTTTGTACTTGCGTTTTAGAACACATAGTCCAAGCAGAAATGATGCACTAGATTTGAAGATGGAGGTCGTTTAGCTTTCGGACCCCCCGTGTGTGCGTTATGGTGCGGTGTGGACTCCATGCCCGGAGGTCTGGTCCCATCCTTTCCCTCCTCTTTTGGCACAGAACTTACTCATATCCGGCAGAAACCGAACAATTTTAACATCTCCCCTCGCTGCCCTGCTACACTCAGCTTTCCAATTATTTGAGCTTTTTGTGATATTTTGAAACAGTAGAGGGAAGAGAATGAGATGAGCCTCTGCGAGGAGCCCCATGCCCGGCCTCAACAGCGCTCCACGGTGTACCAGTTTCCAGAACCTCCTCCCGCCCCACTCTTTTTTTGCTGGTTGGTTCACTTGGGTGGGGGCCCAGGGGAGTCTTTGAAGCCAATCCAGACCTGCGTCATTTCTGTGCGACTCTCGCCAACAGGAATGTGGTCTTTACCACACCTAACAGTTCACAAGATAACTCTCCAGCGTCTGCTTCTCAGCCTCAGCCGGCTGTGCCTCTCTTAGAAGCATATGTGCTGGTCTGGTTGGGCTTGAAGATTTTTATTTATTAGAGAGAGAGTAAGTGAGAGAAAGCGTGTGCGTGAGCAGGGGAGGGAGAGGGAGAAGTGTGCTCCCTGCCGATGCGGGGCTCGATCCCAGGACCCTGAGATCATGACCTGAGCCAAAGGCAGAGGCTTAACCCACTGAGCCCCCCAGGCACCCCAAAGAACACTTACATTTTTAAATGTTTCATCGTGAATCTCAGCTGTGGTGACATACATGAGCGGTTCCGAGCTGGGGCCCTCATGCCCCTGGTGCGTGGACAGGCCGCTGGCCCCGACTCCGCCCCCTCCCCGTCGTCACCTCCAGTCTAAATGCCTTGTCCAGCACAGCCCACCGCTGGACCCCGTTAGGAACCCTCAACAGGGGCCTTTTGCGTCAGCAGATCTCCCTCATCAGGGTCTCAGCTGTGTTGAGGACAAGTCAGATGACAGCATCTTTTTTTTTTTTAAGAGTTTATTCATTAGAGAGAGTGCGCCCACGCGCACAAGCAGGGGGAGCAGCAAGGAGAGGGAGGGGGGAAGCAGGCTCCCCACTGAGTGTGGAGCCTGACGTGGGGCTCGATCCCAGGACCCCGGGATCATGACCTGAGCCGAAGGCGGACACCCAAACAGCTGAGCCTCCCAGGCAGCCGAGCAGCTTATTTTTGTTTAAGTCTTAGAAACACTTAGAATGAAAGCCACATCGCCCATCCGTATTTCAGACGTTGGGCACGCTGGGCCCTATTTGTGTGCAGAGGCACGTCCCCCCACCCCCTGACCACATACACCCCAGCGGAGCGTGGTGTCAGCCCTGCGAGGGAAGACCCTGGCTTGCTCATGGTGCTGGAGCTGGAGGGAGGCCCTCTCTGCCTCTGGCTGTCCCCGGAGCCTCAGAGCTTGCTTCCCCTGCCAGGCCTTCTTAGTGGCCTCGGCCCTCTTCCGAAATAGTGTCTTCCTCTTCTCGTTAACCACACCCGTTTCTGTGCCATCCGGCCTGCTCCAAGCGCAGGGACAGCTCTGGTCCCATGTGCTCCCTGCACCCAGACAGTCTCCAGACTCAGTCCCACGTCCTGCGGCCTGGGCCGTTCTGCCTCTTCGTTCCATGCTCGTGAGAGACAACCCCCTCGTTTCGTGTAAGAGAGCCAGACGGGCAGAGAAAAAGCACATCATCCCCAGTTCACAGTGACACGTGCCTTTTCCCCGTCGCCATGCAGTTTCGAAGCCGCCCTGGCTGTGCCCAGAGACCTCCGTGCCGGCCTCAGCGACAGACACTTGCATAGTGCAGGCCCACAGGTACATGGTGGGATTTCGGTGATGTCGTCCCTCGGTGGCGCTTGGCTTCCCCCATCAGCAGTACCTCAGCCATGATCACCGGTGTGTGTGGAGGCACCCAATAGGCACGGTACCTTCCCTAGCGGCCGCAGGGTGCTGGTGGGGAGCCGGAGTTCACACAGCCGCAGGGTGCAGGAAACAGGAGGCGGTTTGCAGCCCAAGTCTGTGCGGTCGGAGCGCAGGGGCGAGGGGCTGCGGGGAGACATGCTGGGGCAGGGGCCTTATGCACACTGGCCTGGCCGCCACCTCTCAGCCCCGGGGCCGCAGGTCTGCCTCTCCTGGAGGGGGCTGTGATGAGCCAAGCCCGGAGCCGTCTGAAGGTCTGCGGGCTGTTGGCTCTGCCGCCCTTGAGGGTTGGGAAGAAGGCCTCTATGCCACGTTGTTGTGACCCCAGGGTCAGATTCTCTTGGCACCTGTGGGGACTGTGTTGTGCGGGGACAGCCCCCCGAGGTCCTCTCTGGCAAGGTGTGAAGGGACCACCAGCCTTCATCTCAAGCAGAGACTGGGAGCAGCGGTCACAGGTCGCACAGGGCAGAGCCGAGGCAGCTTTCCTTTGCTCATGGTGAGGGGCGCTAAGGTTCCGCTCGTGCGCCCGCACGGAGGGAAGGTGGCAGAGGTCGTCTGAAGATGTTCCCTCTCCTGTGCGGTGCTGGGCCTTCAACACGATGGTGTCGCTGTGAGCGAGGGGTACCCAGGCACAACCTCCAATTTTAACTGCTTGCGGTAGAGACAGCTCCGCAGCAACAAGTCAGGCAGGCCCAGACCCCAGGGCACTGCCAGTCCCTGCCTCCCAGACACGGTGCTGGGCCGGTCGCAGCCCTGCCAGCGGACGGAGGGGTCAGAGTCACACGGTGGGACATCGGGGCGGGCACACACAGCGTTTTCAGGGAAGGCCGCGACCCAGCAGTTGGCACAACGAGGGCACATCGGGCAGGTATGGGGACCGTCCAGTGCACCCCTCTTGTGTGCAGCAGGGACATGGGACGCAGAGCCGCACACCGTGGCTGGGCCACTGGGCTCAGTGACCTGAACGCAGTGCAGAGCTTCTAGCACACCTTCTATGTGGGAGGAGCCCATGTGTGAGGGGAAGGCTGGGAAGGACAGGAGCCTCAAAGCGGCCCCCGGTGGCCCGCGAGCCACTAGTGACCACCCTCCACTTGAGAAGCTGCCCCCATCGGTCTGTTCGACTGAATTAGCCTGAAGCAGCCGAACCCTTGCTCCAGGATGGCCGTGGGCCGCTTCCCGCCCTGGCGCTCGTGCTGGTGGTGGCGGGGAAGCACTGTCGGTACCAGGACTTAACCATGGGGTCGTTCGTCAGGTGCTGGGGTCCAACCCAGACCCGCACTCCCTCGGCCTTGCGCTGGCCTTTGCGCCCAGGGATTGGTCCAGTCCAGAAGCTGCCTTACCCACCCCTCAGGCTGGCTTTAGGTCAGGGCCCTTGGCAGGGTGCCGCCAGAGGGCGGTGGTGGCATCGGGTGACCTGCCAGGCCGAGGTGCTCCATGAGGGCAGGTAGGGCCCGGTGGACAGGAGGAGACGGGGTGGTCAGCCCAGAAGCCAGCGACGTGGAGTCGGTGGCTGGAGTAGAACTCAGTAGCCCGGGGTGGAGTGTTGACCCTCAGCTCCTAGAGCAGCTCCACATGCCCTGCGGCTGCTGGTTACAGTGTGGTGAGGTGTGCGGGTACAGGGGTGTGTCCCTCCGCTTGCTGCGAGGATCTGGTACACACGCGGCCGGAGCGGCTTCCCCGGCCCAGCCCGGCCCTGCCCAGCCCGTGGGAGGCAGGCTTCCCGCCACCGTGCGCTCGTGTGCCTGGGGCCCTGAGGTCGCGCGCTCTGGCTGGCCGCCACGTCAGACGCACCCAGGGCCTTCAGGCGGGTGACAGGGCTCGGGGTGGCATGTTTGCCGCCCCTCTGACACTGAAGCGCTCCATGAACGGCCAGGAACCTGGCCCCGAGGTGCCGTGACCTGCTGACAGTGAGTAACTGAGGGCAGAGTGCGTTTGCCTCCCCGCCCGCTCTCGCGTCCCTGCGCTCACCAGCACCAGCGCCAGCGCCCTTTCCAGGTGGGGGCCCGCCTCTGCATCCCGGAGGCCAGGGGTGTCTACAGCTGACACCCCACCTGGCACCACGCCCGACACAGCATCTGCCTCCCACCCCCTCACCCCCTGCCCAGGCACCACAGCAGACTTGTCAGGCTGTTCGCCCTGTGGCGGAGCCGGAACCTGTCCAAATTTGACTCGGGTGTGCTGAGCACCTGCTGTGTGCAAAGCCTGGAGTAGCTTCCTAAGGGACGTGTGTGTGGCTTTTGAAGGGCTTCCTCTGCTTAGAGTGGAGACAGCGTGTGACGGCCAGGAGAGCCCCTTGTGGTTACGGGAGGTCTGGGGGTGTGAGGGTGATGGCTTTTGCAACAGAGCTTTGCAGACTATAGGTGGATGTTTTTGCTTATCTGAAATTCAGAGTAAGAATTCTGGTGTCTTGGGGGGGGGGTTGTTTTTGTTTTTGTTTTCTGGTGTGTTTTGGACCAGACTACTCTACCTGTTTATTCTCAAAACCTACTGTGTTTTGGTGAGGTCATTTCAGCAACAAGTGATGATCTCGGCCTCCCTTGTGGGAGGGGGTGGCAGGCCCACACCTCCACTGATGGCTGTCCCCTCTTCCCGTGTAGCCTGTGGCCTGGCTGCGGCCAACTCTCCAGTCTTGTCTCTACCAAGTCACCCTGTCCTGCAGGGCTCACGGCACTGGCTGCCCCTGAGGCGCCATCTTCTTCCACATCCGCCGCATGCTGCTCCACAGTCCCACACTCGCTCATGTCCCTGCCTTTCTGGAGAGAGGGGCTCCTGGTGGTCGTCCACCTGTCCCCAAACCTGAAAGCCAGCTGCATGGAGGCAGCCTCAAGCGGGTTTCCCTGGGACTGACTGTCCAAATGCACTGCCGGGGTACATCGTGGGTGCCTTTGGGAAAATCATTCCCATGCGGGCAGAATGTCACTGGAAGCCTCCCGTCCTGCTAGACTCCCCAGGGCAGGTGCCTTCTCTCGTCCTCCCTTCAGGCCACCGCTTGTGGCCTGAGTGGTGGACAGAGGACGGAGTGTCCGTTAATAGCCACTGCTAGGTTCAAGGGCAGGCAGCGGGACAGAGCATTTCCTTGGTGGGTTAGTTGTGCACCAGTGGCAGATGGAGAGGTTGGCGACGGGGTGTCTGGACCCTCGGCGTGAATCTGATGGCTGGGGGCTTGTGTCGCACGGCTGTGTGGCGGGGCTGGGACTCCCACCCGGCTGGGTCTGACACAGAAGGCCACCCTTTGGGCCCAAGTACTGCAGCCCCAGATCGCAGCCAGTGTTGGCGGTGCCTTGTTGGTCGAGCGCGTTCCAGAGGGGCCGGACATGCTGCTGGCATCTGCGCTGAGAGGTCACCCCGCCGGCTGGTCCCTGGGCTTCCTTCCCTGTCTGCTTTGTCGCCGCAGTTACTGCTCAAGCACAGGTCATCATGCCACAGGGTTGAGGTGTCCAGAGAAGAGGAGCGAGTTTGGCTCAGAGAGGAAGGCACAGGTGCCGCTTACACATGCACACATGCACACAGGGTTTTTCTCAGTGAGACACCTGGGGCCACTCGCCACGATGGTACAACTGCCTCACATTGTCAGGCTCAAGGAGCAGACTGGCAGGGATAGCCGTCCTCTTCTGGAAGCTTCCTCCTCTCAGAGGGAGGGGCTCCCCTGACTGGCCCCTTGCGGTTACCACTCCACTGAGTGCAGCAGCGGCAAGCACGCAGGTCTGAGAACCTCCTGCCGAGGTGTGTGCCGGCAAGGGCTGCACTGCTCGGACAGGAAGTCCTCTCCGGGCGGTGCCGAGGCCCCGTGTTCCCCCGTGTTGGGGGGCCAGGGGTGAGGGACAGAGGGAGACAGGGAGACAGAGGCTCCTTGGGGAGCGGAAACCGCCAGAAGGATGGGAGCGGGTGTGTGGGGTGGGGAGGCCTGCCACCAAATCGTGACCGGCTTGCAGAGACTTTCTAGCCAGCTCTGGTGAGGGCTGACAGACGTTGAAACGTGCCCATCTCAAGTTGTGGGGCGGTGGGTGTGCAAGCGAACAGATATGCCACCCCGGACCCCGCTTGCAGAGATCTGTGTGTGAAAGCCTCCCGGGTCTTGGTGGCAGGGGGCTCGCTGCTTCTGTGGGGACAGCTCACCGGAGGGCAGGTGCCCAGCCTGGCTGGGGGTGGGGTTGAGTGACAGAACCGGGCGCAGCATTCCTGCCCCTGTCCTCCTGCTGACTCCCTCCTCTGCAGGACTGGTGTGAACCAGTTTCTTCTGCCTCTAGCACCAGCCGTTTGCGTTTGTCCTCAGCCAATTGAAAATCACCTGGAGTTTTATTCCGAGCACAAAAGAAGGTCAGAGGGAGGAGGCCCAATGGTGGCGATTGCCCCCCCCCACACACTTTCCGGGGCCGGGCTGGATGGGGCCCCTGTAGCTGTTATCTCCTGGCCGTGCCCTCCGCGTCTGCTGGAGAGGCTTTTCATTTCTGCATTTCCTCGGCAGGGTGGGCGGGTGAGCGATGCTGTGGATGGGAGGGCTGCCCATGTCCCGTGTCCCTGCGGCCGTCCCTGTGGCCTGGCTGTCCCAGCGCCCTGGGCAGCACGCCACTGGCTTTTAAGCCTCACTACCACCTTGGAGGGGCTCCTGGGCCAAGCCCTCGGTCACTGGAGGTCTGGATGGAGGCCAGGGAGAGCCCTGGGCCAGAGCCACTCCCCAGATGCAGGGGCTCACTCAGATGTGCTGGACAAGCCCCACAGGGTCAAAAGGATGTGGGGGTCCAGTGTGTTAGCTCGTTGTGTGCTTGTCCTGAACCAGCTGGGAGCTGGGGGGCAGCCTTCCCTTCCCTTCCCCCACTCAGGAGGCCTCTCTTTCCCTCCAGTAACGAAGGCAGCTCTCTTCCCGGGTGGACGCGCTTTCACCCGTGTCACAGGCAGGCCAGGCTGGCGGGGGAGGGGGGCGGGGATGGCCTGGGCCCCCGGGTCCTGGATCGTAGTGGGTGCCCCAGCTGTCAAGTTTCATGCGGCACAGGGGGCTGTATGTCGGCGTGAAGGCAGGTGCCAGGAGAGAGCCCCGCGGCCCGTCTACCATCAGCTGACACGCTGCAAATGAGCTGGAAAAGTAAAAGCAGTGAAAGCTTGACTAACGAGTTAAAATGTTTTACAATTGTTATCCGGACACAAAGGCACATAAAGTATGCAACTCAGTATTGGACGGTCATCCCTCTAATGGTTCGATTTTTGAGAATGACCTTTTCTGAATACAAAAGGAGGAAGTTCTTCTCGTAGAATGATCTAAACGTTTTGCCCGGCTCCCTCCAAAGCAGTTATGGGTAGAGACCAGACTGCCCCACGGGAGGCAGTGTGCCAGGCCTGTGCCGGTGACAGGCTTGTGACCGGTCCCTCAGGGGCCCCGAACAGCTGAACAGAGCCTGCCTGAGAAAGTGAGCAGGCAGGGAGGACCCGCGCCGTGGTGTCAGTCGCATCCGGTCCACCGGCGCGGTGCCCGCCAGGCCCCAGCCCAGCTGCTCCGCACGGCGTCCCGGTGGCTCGTCCTGGGATGGCGAGCACAGAAGTCAGCAAGGTCGGTCCCGGGTCTGAGCCGTACCCTTGGAGGAACCTCGGGCGCTGAGGGAAGACCCATTTTGCTGCGCGCGGACTTGCCGGCTTCCGGCAGCACTCTTCCCAGAGGAAAGTGCCTCAGCCTTCGTCTCTCTGAGCTCAGAAACACATTTTTGAGACCTCCCATCTTTGCGGGAGGTGACAAGCTGCCGTAGTTTGCAGTGTTTCTGTAAATCGCAAATGGGACCTTCCGAGCACGGAATACCAAGGACAGAAGGACAGATGGAACCAGGATCACGATAGCACAAGGCAGTTGGGAGCAGCGGTCACCCCGGGGACACTCTCACTGCCGACGGGTTACGGTCTGGGTGTCCTTAACCATGTGGTTCGATCTCGACGACAGACCTGTGAGGGTTATTCGGGGCTGTCCTCCCCTCACGGGACAGAGCACAGGAAGTTGGGTGACTCACCCACGTGTCGGAGCTGAGATCCCAAGTTCTATCCTCGAGCACGCGCCCCCGGTGGCTCCTAAGGGGCCCTCCTGAGTTAGGGGCGAGGCTACCCCCCCAGTGGCCAGTGAGGGAGCACGGCAGGCTCCCACATTCGAGCCCTGCACGCCTTCCAGGGGCCTCATTCTGTCTTGCGCTTGGGAACACAAGCACGAGCAAGGCCAGCCCAGGCCCCCGACACTACGCCCAGCCTCTGGGTTTGGAGAGACACTTGGAAGGCTCGGTCCCCCTCAGGCGGTCCTGTCGGGGCAGCTGCAGACCCGCAGACAAGGGCCAGGAGTGCCGGGCTTCCAGATAGCTGGAGCCGGGGCAAATGGGCTAGGAAGATCTCTGTTCCCCTGCACCCCGGCTGCCCACCGCGCAAGCAGTTGGTATGGCACTGGAGTGCTGCGGCCTTGGGCCTGTGGGGTTTCAATGGCAGGGCCGCCTCGCATTGTGTGCATCTTAGGGCCAGGGGAAAGGGGGCATCCCGGGGGCCCCACCCTGCAGGGGTGCAGTCAGGCTGTCCGATTAGGAGTGAGTCGGCCCAGCCAGCCTGCCAGTGGGCAGATGTAACCGGGACGTGGCTTGCCTGCCAGGAACACTGCTCTTTGGGGCTAAAAATGAGTCCTACGTCCTAGGTGAGCCATGGGGTAACACGAGTTCCTTCTTTGTCTTTAGTCATGGGACATTTTTTTCCGAAACACCAATGCTGGAGCGCCGCCGGGCACCGCCTACCAGAGCCCGCTCCCCCTGAGCCCAGGCTCCCTGTCTGCCATGGCGCGAGCGCAGCCGCTGGTGGACGCACAGCCCAACGTGGACAAGCTGGTGGAGGACCACCTGGCCGTGCAGTCTCTCATCAGAGCCTACCAGGTAAGGCTGCGCCTGCTGGCTAACAATGCCCCAGTGACGTGTCCTGGAGCCAGCACGCTGTCCCTGCACGGGAGCCCAGGGAGGCAGAAACAAACCATGCCCGGAGCAGAGGAGCCAGGGACAGCCAGCCTGCCCCTGCTCGAGCACGTCTTTGCCACCCGTAGCCCCTGCCCTGCAGATAGCTCCTGTTTCTTTCCATAAGTTGACAAGAAAAATTCTTGGGCAGGGAAAAACGGTCCTTGCCAGGGTCTCGAGGGGGCTGCTGCTCACCGGGAGGGAACAGGGACTGGCAGGGATGCGCCCCCTTCTCAGTCGCCAGCACCCACATACGACAAGAGGAAACGAACCTGTGGAATTTGGGACAGAAGCAGAGCCCGTGGGTGCGTGAGCAGGGGTGAGGGGCAGGCTGGTGTCCCAGAGCCTTCCAGTTAGCAGTCCGCACCATCAGAGGCTAGTGGGCAGGACACGCAGGGCCCCCCGACCTTTCTCCACCCAGCAGGGAAGAGCCCAGAATTCAGACCGGAACGCCGGTTCTGAGAGAAACTCTGAGGACAGGAGGAGAAATCAGGTCTGGGGGGTCCCTTCCAGGGCCCCGGGGCACTTGGGCTCCCCTGCCGCCACCTCTTCCGTGGATCACATGGAGTTCTTGTCTGTTCTGGGTGCACTTCCAGGAGACTCCACGGATCAGGGCAGGTGGCACGGGGCCGGGCAGTGGGTCCTGGTGACTCGACAGACACTCCGAGCCATGTGGCCGGCACGGCCCTGTGCTCTGGAGTGTTGTTCAGTGGGCGTTTCTGGAGGAAGGAGGCGCATTTGGTGGCTTCTGACCGTTGCCTGGCTCGTGTAGCCTCGTTAACTTCACGCAGTCCCAGGTCCCCCTCAGCAGCCACCCGCTCTCACACTGCCAGCAGAGTCCCGGGTCAGGTGGCCGACGCTTGACGTTGGGCGGGGTTGTCTTCCTCTTTTTTCTTAGTTCAGATCAGATGCTGAAGCCTCTGTGCCCCTCAGCGCGGCCTGCGCTCCCATCCTTGGGGGCACTGGTGTCTGAGCTGCATGGCCCCACGCGGGCGTCAGCCCCCAGCGGGCCCCGCTTGGTTTATCCAGGGAAACTCAAGGATCCCCCGAACTGCCAAGTTCACTGTGACCCGAGTTTATCTCTGTTTACAAGCACAAGAGCACTTTGACGATAAAATATTCGAGGCTTTTTTTTAACTGATTTTGTTATTTTGGGTTAAGTTTTGACCAAGTGTGACTTTTCCCCCCCCACAGCCCGCGGGTCCTGCTTAACCACTGCTTGTGTTATTGCTTCCAGGTCAGGGGTCACCACATTGCAAAACTTGATCCTCTCGGAATTAGTTGTGTAAATTTTGATGATGCTCCGGTAACTGTTTCTTCAAACGTGGGTGAGAATTGATCTGTAAACGCTAATTTTAATGTAATTTTACTTTTTTTTACCCCTTCCCTCTTTTTTTTCTCCTGTCCTTTTGTGTGTGTCCCCCTCCCTCGCTGGCCCGTCCGTAGATACGAGGGCACCATGTAGCGCAGCTGGACCCCCTGGGGATTTTGGACGCCGATCTGGACTCGTCCGTGCCCGCTGACATTATCTCCTCCACAGACAAACTTGGTGAGGGTCTGGGAGCGGCCAGCGCCGCACTGCTTAGCTGCTCCAAGTCACAGCTGTGACGGCCAGGACGTCCTCAGACGGAAGGGAGAGGCTCTTAAGTTTCCTTCATTCTGATCACTTGAAATTTAGCGGGTTTGGGGCAAGTTACTTTTATCCCAGCTTTTCACCCAGACTCTGTGAGCTCAATTGTCTAAGTCTCAAAATTGGAGAGTACAATTCGGGGCAGACCTGGTTTGTGGCACCGAGAGATGACCTCCCGGGCAGGTGGGTCACGTGACGTGCCACAGGCCGGCTCTGCCAGCTCGGTTTCCAAATCCCGGTGTGGCCCGGCCTCTGCCCGACGCGGCCTCGCTCCGGACTGTTGTCGCGTGCGGTGCTCTTGGCGCACGGCACGGCCTGCCTTTAACGGGCAAGTCCCAGAGTGCACTGTGCACTGGGTGTTGATTCCCAAACGCTGGTGATCACACTGAGGAAGGAAACTTTGGAAGGCATCCCGGCGCGCGGGGAGGTGCGTGGCGCTCGGGCAGTTGCTGCCCCGCGTCCCCGCTACGTCCTCTGCCGCCGCGAAGCACACACAGGCGCGGCTGGGCTCACCCTGCTGTTGCTTTCTCAAGTTAATCTGCTCTCGGTCACCGTGCCGCTAACCTGTGCTGAGATGACTGATCCGGAAATGGCCAGGTGTCCACCAGATGCACCATGCATGCTAATAAAACTCACGATTGCCTACCTGCCTAACGCTGCTCTCTGGGAGGGGATAGAACTCGCCTTCTCGAGCACTGGTCTCTAACCTTCTGTGACGCCCCAGCACCCTGTAGACGTTGCTGGGCTGTGCTGGGCTGTGGCTCCAGCCAGGTAAGGCGAGGTTTCAGATAGCATCGGCTCCAGGGTCCGTGTTAGCTAGTGGTCTGTCCTTGCCGTTTTCACTGGAGGAACACTGCTGGGGGCTGCCGGGGCTGCGTCCCCTCACTTCCTCCTCCCCGCACAGCCCCAGCAGCACCCCAGCCCCATGTGACCTGTGCTCGCCTGTCCTGAAGCCCCTCGGCGCCCCCCAGGTGTTGAAGCTTGGGGCCTCTCTCCAGAGAGGGGTGAGGGCCTCCGGCACCACGACACCGCGAAGCATTCCGACAGGAAAGGGGCACAGCAGGTAGGGGGTGGCCTGTCCTGCCCCGAACTGCAGTGCCACTGTGGTGGGCGCCGCTCTGGTGGTCCTGTGCTCTCACTTGAACTCCAGGGAGCGGGGTGTGAAGCTCTGCTCTGTCCCGCGTTGAGACTAGTCAGGGCAGGACAGACCCACAGCCCGCAGGCGCCAGCAGAGTTGCTCAGAGGTCCCCCGAAGCTCCCAGCCCGGCTGGTCCGTGCAGGCTGGGATGCCTGGCCGTGCTCCAGTGTCCCTGTCCCGGCGCTGGTCAAGGGCAGAGGCAGGAGTGGGAGCAGGGCCTCCGTCATGCTTCCCGCTTTGCTCCCGGCCACCGCGGCCTCACTCTCGTAGAGTAGTGTCCCCGAGCGTTTGTGGTGCACCCGGACAGCCACACAGACGTGGCCCCAGAGCCCCCTGGGCTCCTTTGAGGAAGAGATGCTGCCTCTCCCGGCCAGGAGCCCTTCAGAACCGCCAGGAACAAGTCAGGGGCAGCCCCTGCTCTGCAGAGGAAAGTGCAGTTTCATCCTGAGAATTTGAAATGGTTGTGATGAGTTTTTTCTTGAGGTGTAAAAAATGGAAATAGGGAACCTGCAGGAAAGTTAGCTTGAATTGTGTCACCTTTGGTGCGCCCACGTCTTCAGGAAAACAGCTGGCCCGGTGCGCCCGCTGCTCGTGCACATGGGCACCTCTGGGTGCTTCCATGCCCCTTGCCTCCTCCAGGCCACGGGCCTGGCCTCAGAGCCAGCTCCCCTGGCAGGAACCCTGGCTCAGGATGTGTCGCACCTCCTCGTCTGTAAGGCTGTTTGAGAATCGAACTCCTTAGAACAGTGCCTGGAGCTTCCCAAGTTCCACAGAGCTGTGAGCTAGTGCGATTATGAACAGTCTTTCGAGCTAGGTAGCTGCCAGGTCGTCTGGTAATGAGGTGAATTCAGAAACCGAGGGACAGAGCAAGCAGCCCGGGGCCACCCCAGAGTTGGTTTTGGTGAGGGAGCCCCGGAGCTGGGGCTAGAGCAGGGTAGCCTGCATGTCTGCATGGAGCCTGGGTCCCCCTCGTGCCTCCTCTAGGCTGACCTCCCCTTCTCCCTGCGGGTGCGGGCACAGTTTCTCCATCCTCTTGTGGGGAGCCCAGGCTCAGGAGATGCTCGCTCCGCACACGTCTGAAAGCATGCTGTGCTGCTAGCTAGAGAAGCATATGGGTGGATGTCAGCAGTGGGCAGGCGTGTGAGCCCAGGGCTAGGCGGCCGGCTGTCTCCAGGGCCGCGGATGCTGGTCTGCAGAGCGAGCAGGGCTGTGTGCTCCCAGGTGTTTTCGTGAAGTAGGTCGTGTGAAGTAGTTACCGTTAAGTTCTTGGCCTTTGACTGGTTTGGAGAGGGTTGGGAATTGCAGACCTAGAGTCCCTACCCTGACGTCACACGCGTCCTCCTGGCCCCCAAAGTAATGGATGGAGAGAGAGCTCACGGGCAGGCTCTTACCTGTCACAGCAGACTGGGTGTACAGGGCTCCTGGGTGGCCGGGCTGCTGGGGTCACCAGCAGATGCACATGCAGAAATACCGCCTGCCGCCAGTGTGGCAGAAACCTCGAGGACTGATGACTGTAATTGAGATTTTAAGTTTAAACCAGCGTTTGTACAGTTTCTCAACTGGCCCATGATTAGGTGGATGATCACTAGCAATGGGGCGCCTTTTTCCCAGGATGTGTGTTGTCAGTAGCCAGGTTCCGACTGGGCCCCAGAAACACGGCCTCGGATCTGTACCCTGTTTTCCTGTCAAACCCACCCCCATGGAGGAGGGTGGGGAGCACGGACTCGAGATGCCTGGGCACACATTCCTCCTTGCATCCCTCAGGAGGTCCAGACAGGTTCGGGTTTCCTAGCAAGGCCTACCTGGTTGGCCCTAAATTAGGGTCAGGGTATGGGTCTCGATGGAAAACTCCAGACAGAGTCCTGCAGGGTCGGGGTCATTGCTGTATTCAGCACAAACTGGACGTAATCATACCTGTGTCGTGTGCAGGCAGGCACACTCGTTTTGCTCGCCTGGGAGGGAGCTGAGCCACGACCACCCTTCACTGGTCTGGGACGTGCAGAAAGGTCCTATTGACCTGCCGTCCGTGTCCTGCATTCACGTGCGGCACGTGAATTAGACTCCATCTTTGATGTCCCGGCGTTTGCGGTCTGGGTAGATGCGTCCTGCACCACAGTGACAGAGGTCACGGCCCTTTAGTGTGATGTGAGGTTTCCACACACAGGGGAGCCTGGAACAAATTCTGTAGATCACAGGGAGGAAACCCGGGTGCCCCAGGACACCGAGGAGCTCCAGGGGCTCACTCTGTGGCCATGCTGGCTCTCCTTTGCTGGTCTGGGGCTCCTGGTCAAGTTCACTTCCCGAGACACTTCTGTCACCGTGAGCGCCGTGTCTGGGTAACGACGGCGTGCACACCTTCATGCTCACTGTCCTCTGAGCCGTCGGGCCGTCGTCCCATTGCAGCACCGTGGCGGGTAGCGTTTAAGAGTGAGAAGTCCGGAATGTGGTGAGAGTTACCAAAACGAGACGCAGAGACAGGAAGTGAGCAAGTACTGTTGGAGAAATGGGGCCAATGGGTTTGCTGGGCACAGGGCTGCCACAAAGTTGTAAATACCTAAAACTCGTTAAAAAACAAAAAACCAAACAGGAGAAAAACAGAAAAGCTCCGTATCTGTGAAGCACAATAGAACAAGGTGTGCCTGTGGCACGGGGCCGATTCAGAAGCCAAAAATCCTAGCACCACTCTGACCATGTCTGTGGGTTAGCTTGTTCGGGCATGGCCGGGGCTGTGCTGTCCTGCTGTCCTTCTAGAGCACTCCATGTCCGCCACAGCCACTTATGCTCCCTTGACGTCTGGGGAGAATAACCAAAAATAGAGTTGATCGTTAGCTTTCCTAAGTTTGGAGCGACATGGAGCAGTTCACTTGGCATCTGTGAGCTGCTGTGTGCTGCGGGTCAGGCTCACGCTGAGCTAAGGTCACAGGGGTCATGTCGTGCGGAGGCGTCCTCCCTGACGCCTAGGCAGCCCGGGGCCACTGTAGTCGAATCCTACCCACTCATGTCTCCTGCGGTGTCGTGTGCACATCAGGAAGGAACGTGGGGGTTGCAGGGATCCCCGTGTGCTCTCTGCAGACGACACGCACGCGCTGGCTGTTCCTGTCTCCTGTTAGTTCTACCAGGAAGTACAGATGAGAGTGAAAGCATCCGCCAGTACCCGGGGTGAACGGACGTCAGCATTTCAAGACAATCCACGTGTGGCCTGTAGAGTTTCTAACAGACAGGGCTTGCTGGCAGTTCCTGTTGGGGCGGGGCGTGGTCCTTTGTCTTGGTTCTGAGGATTGAAGGAGAAAAAGGAACATTCTTTCTTCTTGCTCTTAAGCAAAGCGTCCAGACTTCTGTGCAGAACTTGGATGATCTTTCGTCTTAAGAGCCACCAGCTCTGCGGTCCTTGCTGTGTGCTGCTGTCCCCACGGGAGAGGGGGAGGGCTTGCCCACACAGAGCAGGGGACTCTGCACTCCTGGTGGCCATGAGCATGCCCCCCACCGCTCAGCCGCCAGTCCTTGCGTGCCCTGCCACCACGACCCTCTCCGACCCCAGCCCCCGGGCTCGTGCTCCCGAGGCACCAGGGACAGGAGAAGGAAAGTGCTTTGTGTGCCCAGATGGACACCCTGGCTTTCACCAGTGACCCAGAAGGCATCCAGGAATGGTACGGGGCCCTGAAACGTTTGCCGCAGGAGGACCATTGGCAGACCTTGGGCGGTCATGCTGAGCTGAGCTCCCTCCTGGTTCTGCCTTGTCACTGAGGGGGTACTAAGGACCCACCTCTGTCTGTCCTTCGGAACCCATCAGAATCCAGACGGGTTTAGGGTCTAGTCCATATCTGCTGCTTTGATTCTGAGGACGGTCTACTAGACATTAGGCCTTTCCGTTTTTGTCCCCTGGTTTTGTCACCCCAAAGTGGGCTAGGTGGGGTGGGTTCAATTCCCCAGGAGAGCGCTGTGTCAGCCCTTTCTTCAGGACGGGGAGGCGAGGAGGTCTTCCCCATGCAGGAAGCGGCCTTTCCCTCCTTTGGGCTCACCTCATTCCAGCTGTTTCTGAGCAGCTCCCACATGTACCCAGTCACTGTCGGCCCCCCAAGCCCCACCCTGTTCCCCTTCAGTGTCTGTCTGTGTGGGGGTGTCTGTCCCCCCCCCCCCCCCCCCGTGACCGCGGTGACGGTGCAGGGTTGGGATGTCCGGGTCTTGAACTAACTCTCGCTGTCTTTTTCCTTCTGCGCTCACCCATGCCACCTCACTCTGCCTCTCAGACCTTGCAGTGTTCAAGGAACGACTCCGAATGCTAACAGTAGGAGGTAGGAAAATAACGCGCCTTTCACCTTTCTGGAGCCGAGGACCTCATTTGAGCAGGATGTGCAACTTTTCCCAGCATGCCATTTGGGGAAAGTTGACTGTTAATTGTCCTCACGTGCGTTGTCCCGTCACTCCGCTGTCACCCAGCAGGGGGCGCCACTTCTGTGTCATTTCTGTTCCCGTCCATTCTCACCTCCCGTGTGTCTCACCGCTGCTTTGCTGAGCTTGTCTCCGGCGCAGGCCGCCTGGAGCTCCTGCCCAGCCGGCGGGGGCGGAGGCCACACGGCGTCTGCATGTCGGCACACCCTTTCCTCCACCTTCCGTGCTGTGCCTTCGACTGGGCTCTGGATTCTTTCTGGTTCTGTTTCCGGGGCATTTGGGACGAGATTCTCTGTGGATCTTCCCATGTTTGAAGGAAGTACAGATAGAAACTTACTTTATGAAGTAAGGAATCCTCAGTGACCCGTGGTTCTGGGCAAAACACTTTGAAGAATCCAGAGTGAGGGCTGGGGTCCGTCTGCCTGTTGTCACGCCCCGGTGGCCAGTCTTCCTTCCATGCCAGGCGGCCCTGAGCAGTTCTCTTTTTCCTCCATCTCACCATAGCTGTGAGACCCCAGTTCTGATGACACTTTTTGTTTCGCGATCATTGTGGATTCATATGCAGTTGTGAGAATTCGCAAGGTTCCTCGTGCCTTGAGGCCGGTCCCACGGTGGTGACATCTTGTAAACCATAGCGCATCCCACCAGGGTGCCGACCAGGCCAGTCGGGCCTTCCTGTAGCCTTCCTTAGCCACACCCGCCTCCCCTCCATCCTCCTCCCCTTCAGCCCAGCAAGCACGATCCTGGGCTCCGTTTCTGGAGCTTTTTTGGCAGCGCGAGGATGTTATGCAGATGGGACCACAGTGTGTAACATTTGGGAATTGGCAGTTTTCCATCAACCCAATTTTTCTGGGGTTCAAGCCAGGTGGGTTTGTAACACTGGTTTGTCCCTTCTTGCTGAGCAGAATCCTCTCCGTGGGCGTCCCACACGTCGCTGTTCACTCAAGGACCTTGGCATTGTTCCCGTTCTTTGGCTAATAGGGTCTTTTGCTGGGCAAAATTCTAAATTCTGATGGAGTCTGGTTTGTCAGTTTTCCCTTTTATGGATTGCACTTTTGTTGCCAAACCTAAGAATCCAATGATTTTCCTCTACGTATTTTTGTTCTTTTTTTTTTTAAGATGTATTTATTTATTTTAGAGGGAGAGTGTACATGGGGGGAGGGGCAGAGGGAGAGAGAAGATCCACACTGAGTGCAGAGCCCATAGCCCGACGGCGGACTCCGTCTCACAACTCAGAGATCATGACCTCAGCTGAAATCCCGCTGGCCACTTACTCTTCTCAGCCACCCAGGCACCCCTCTATGTATTTTTCTAATGGTTCTCCAGTTTTGCGTTTTACATTTAAATCTATGATCCATTTTGAGTTAATTTCTGTATAAAACCTGAATTTTAGGTCGAGGGGTTTTTTTTGTTGGTTTTGGGGGAGTTTTTTTGGCTGTGGATGTCCAGTTGCCCCAACAACTGGAAAATTTGTCTTCCCTCTGTCGAATTGCTTTTGCATTTTTGTCAAGTCAGTTGGATTGACTCGCACCAATCTGCTCCTGGATTCTCGATCCTTTCCTATAGTCTCTGTATCTGTTCCCCAACCACTCTAACTCTCTTGGTTACCGTAACTGTTGAGCTTTATTTTCCTGCTTTGGAACTGTTGTGGCTGTTCTAGGGCCTTTCTCTTTCCGATGAGTTTGAGAGAAGGCTTGTCTGTTCACACAACAAATTGCTGACATTTTGGTGACAGCAGTGCTAAATCTACAGATCCTTTTAAGAGAATTGGCGTGTTTACTCCATTGCCTCCCAGTCCATGAACGTAGTATACCTCTCTGTTTATTTAGATCGTGTTTTATTTCTTTCACCAGTTTTTTGTAGTTTTCCAATGTGTAAGTCCTGAAAGTGTCGTGTTAGATTTATACCCGATTTTTTCTTTTTAATTTTAGTGTCTACATATCATTACTAATATCTAGAAATATAGTGGATTTTTGTGTTCATGTTGTATCCTGTGGCCTTACTGAGCTCACTTACTCTAGGACTTTTTTTTTTTTTTTTGGTAGGTTCTGTAGAATTTTCTGTGTAGACAATCATGTCATCTAACAAGAGGAACAATTATTTCTTCCTTTTTAACCTGTGTTCCTGTCATTCCTTTTGCATGCCTAATTGCCCTGGCGAGAATCTTGAACACTGTGGAGTAAGAGTGCTGAGAATGCACATCTTTACCTTGTTTCTGGTCCTAGGGGGAAAGTTCTGTCTTTCATCACCAATTTCGTATTAGCTATAGATTTTTTTATAGATGTTCTTTATCAAGTTGACAAAGTTCCCTTCTATTCATATTTTTTTGCTGGTTTTTATTTTGAAGAAGTGTGAAAATGTTCTGCATCTGTTGACACAGATGATTTTTCTTTAACGTGATAGTATGGCTGATTACATGGATTGATTTTCAAATATTGAACCAACTTTGTATCACTGGAATAAACTTCACTTGGTCACGGTACTGAATTCTTTTTAAATATTGCTGCAACTACATATTTCCTGCATCTATATTAATGAAGGACGTTGCTCTGTAATTTTCTTTTTTCATCTGTCTTTGCCATTCATATCAAGGTAGTTGTAGCCTCATAAAATGAGTTATTGTGGTTGGGTTTTTTTTTTTCCTTCTTTGTTTTCTATGTTGAAAAAGATTATGCGGAGCTGGTGTTAATTATTCTTGAAGCATTTGGTAGACTTCTTCAACAAGACCACACGGATGTTTCTTTTTCAGAAGCTTTTTATTTAGAAATTCAATGTCCTTAATGGTTGCAGAGCTATTGCAAATTGTTTCGTACTGGGTCGAGTAATGGCCGTTTGTATTATTCTCCGAATGCTGTGTTTCATCTGACTTGTCAAGTGTACTTACAGAGAGTGGTTCATAGGATTCCCTTAGTATCTTGTTGATATCTGCGTGGTCTGTGTTGCTATCCTGTTTTGTTCCTGATACTTATAATTTGTGTTTCTGTCAGTGTTTTGTTTTAAGATTTTATTTAGAAAGAGAGGGAGAGAGCGAGCGTACATGTCTGTTGCGCGTGTTGGGGGAGGGGCAGAGGGAGAAGGCGACTTCCAAGTGGACTCCGTGATGAGCATGGAGCCTGACCCAGAGCTGATCTCACAACCTCGGGAGCATGGCCTGAGCTGAAGCCAAGAGTCAGCCATTTACGTGAGCCACTCGGGCACCCTGAGACTTTGCCTCTTCTGTAATGTGTGTGTGTTTACTGCTGAGATTTCTCTCTGGGAACTGCTTTAGCTGTGACACAGATTTTGGTATCATATTTTCATTTTCATGCAGTTCAGTGTGTTGACACCCTGTAATACTTCCTCCGTCGTTTATGGATCGTTCAGGAGTCTGTGGTTTCATTTCCAGTAACTTGGAGATTTTCCTTTTATCTGTCTCACTGATTTCTAGTCTAATTCCATTTTGGTTAGAGAATGCGCTCTGTATGATTTCAGTTCAGCTAAACTTGTCAAGGAGTTTTTATGGCCCAGGAATTGTCCGTCTTCGCATATGCACCAGGGGCGCTTGGGAAGAAGGTGTACTCTGCTGTGGTTGGGTCTGGTGTTCTGTAAATGCCCGTTAGAGCTTGCTGGTCGGTGGTTGTTGACTCCTGTATCCTTGGCGAGTTTCTGTTTACTCTTTCAATGAATTCTCAAGAGAGAAAAGTTGAAGTCTCCAACTACACCTGTGGGTTTCTCTATTTCTCCTTTTTTCCCCCTTTTTTTAAGGTTTTACTTATGTATTATGTTTTACTTATGTATTTTACTTATGTATTATGTATGTACTTATGTAAGGTTGTACTTATGACAGAGAGAGAGAGCCAGAGCATACAAGCAGAAGGAAAAGTAGAAGCAGACTCCCCACTGAGCAGGGAGCCTGATGCGGGGCCCCAATCTCAGGCCCCTGGGATCATGACCTGAGCCAAAGGCAGACACTTAACCATCTGAGCCCCCCAGGCACCCCCGTGTGTTTCTCCTTCCTGTCCTCAGTTTTTGGTTCATGTTATTTGTAGTTCCATCGTTGGGTGCATGCACAGCTAGGATTCTTGTCTTCCGGGTGGATTGACCTGTCGTCACGTAATGCTGTTCCCTGTGTTTAGTAATTTTCTTTGCTCTGTTGTCTACTGTATCTGGTAATAATACAGCTACCTCTGCTTTTGGTTGTGTTTACATTTTTATTTTTTTCTATTTTTTTACTTTTAATCTGTCTATGTCATTATATTTGAAGTGGGTTTCTTGTAGACAAGCATCTAGTGGGGTCCTTTTTTATTTTTTTTTAATCCATTTTGCCAGTCTCTGTCTTCTAGTTGGTATATTTAGATCACTTATATTTAATGTAATTATTGATATGCTGGGGCTTAAGTCTAAGATCTTGTTCTTTATTTTCTGTTTATTCTCTTTCATTTTTCTGCCCTCTTTCTCCTGACTTCAGATGGGGTTTTAAGCCTATATTTTAGAACTTCATTTTATTTATTTATTTATTTATTTATTTATTTGAGAGAGAGAGATGACAAGTAGGCAGAGAGGCAGGCAGAGAGAGAGGAGGAAGCAGGCTCCCCGCTGAGCAGAGAGCCCGATGCGGGGCTCGATCCCAGGACCCTGAGATCATGACCTGGGCCGAAGGCAGAGGCTTAACCCACTGCGCCACCCAGGCACCCCTTCATTTTTATTTTTATATAGTATTTTTGGTCATATTTTTGTGTTTTTAGTAGTTGTTTTCAGCCTTTTTTGTGCTTGTCTAGGTATGATATTCTTTATCTACGTTTCATCACAATCTACTGGTGTTGCTGTTTTATGAGTTCAAATGAAGTGTAGACAGTCTGCCTCCCTCTCTATCCCTCTACTGTCTTCATTTAAAATACAATTGTCTTAAATATTTTTTCTATATGTTTAGAACCACATCAGACAGTGGCATAAGTTCGGCCTCAACCATCAGCCCTAAGTTAGAAGACCCAGGAGGGGAAGGGAAGTCTGCTTTATTAACCTGTCCTTTTTATTCCATGTTCCTCCTCCCTAATGTCTAAGATCCCTTCCGATGTCACTTCCTTTCTCTGTAGAGAATTTTCTGTGGCTATTCCTGTAAGTGACAGACTCTTTCCATTCCCTGCAACTGAGAATGCCTCCATTTCCCCTTCGTTCCTAAAGGGCATCATCTCCGGACCCGGGGCTCTGGAGAGGTGTGCACCCGTGTTCCCCTGCACCCCGGCTCCTGATGAGAAACCCTCTGCCTTCAAGTGGTTTCTCCCTCCTTTTACTCTGGCTGCTTTCAAGATTTTTTTCTTTGTCTTTAATTTTGAGCAGCGTAATTATGCCATGTTCTGGCATGGTTTTCTTTGGGTTTCTCCTGGGGGTTCACCCTGCTTCTTCGATCTGTGGGTTGAAGTCTCCGGCCATATTTTAGGCATTTCAGCCATTATTTTGCAGGTCCCTTTTTTCATCTTCCCTCTCCCTCCTCCCCTTCTGGGATTCTTGTGCACAAACATGAAGGCTTTTGTTTTACGTTCCATGTCCCCAAGGCTTTCTTCACTTCTCTCTTGTTCAGATTGGTTCATCTCTCTTGTTCTGTCTTCAGGGTCCTTGGTCCTCTGACCCCTGCCTCTGCCCTCGACCCCACCTGCCCGCTTTAATTCGGGTGATTACATTTTGCAGTTTCAGACTTTCCCATTTGGTCCTTTCTGCATCTTCGGTTTTTATAGATACTCGGTTGCCCACTGTTGCTGTCGCATTCTGAGTGCTCACTGAAGTGTCTGAGGACGGCTCCTGGAGGGCCCCGAGCGGGTAGTTCCAGTGCCCGTGCTGCTGGGAGCTGGGTCTGTTGGTCATCTTTCCCCATTCAGTCTGAGTGATTCCTGGTTCTTGTTGTGAGGGATTCTTTTATGGAAACCGGGATGTTTGGGTATTATCAGACTTGGAATCGTACCCCAATGTCTGTTACAGCAGGGCCCGTCTAAACACTGCCATGGCAGGGAGGGGCCCTGGCGCCCACGGACTCCGCTGATGCTGGGATGGCGGAGTGGGCTGGTGCGTCCCCTCCTGGAGGGAGCAAAGTCTGGCTCCCTGTTGGGTCTTCCCTGGAACCCCGGGATGGAGCTGCATGCCGGAGCGCCTCACAGCCTGCACGGGTGTGGCTGGGCTGCAGCGTGTACCGCGCGTTTGGGCAGAATAGAGCAGTCATTGTCTGAATTCTCAACCCTGCTCGGCTGCCCCTCTCCTGACCCTTTAGAGAGTGGCTTTCACTGGGGCTCTTTTGTCTGTATCTGGAAGAGTTCTCAGGTTGCTGTTCTTTGCCCCAAGTTTGGGGTCTGGGAGCCCAGAAGGAGATCTGGGGGCCTCATCGGCTGGTCGGCCTTCTTCTGCACCGTGTTTGCTTTACCTCGTGTCTGGGCTTTGTAGTTGCAGTTCGGGGGGCACAGTTAGGAGTACGTCTGCTCCACCTTCCCGAAAGCAGGTGTCCAAAGGTCAGTTTCTTCTGTGCCTGAAGAACGTAGCCGCAGGGCCGGCCGCTCGGAGCCCCACCGGGACAGCCCGGGACTGCTCAGCGCGGACCGACAGGGCAAGGAGCCACGCGCGCGCTGGGGGGGGTCCTGCCACACTGAGGCTCTCTGGATCAGTGCATTCCCGACAGAGTATGCGTGCCTGTTCTCATCCTCTGGGAAAAATGCCCCCCACGTGATCCTGGCTGTCCCCCGTAAATACCGCCAGCCAGCCAGTGAGCGCCCGGAGCCTCAGGGGTGCGTGCCTTTCCCCAAGCCACTGCTGCTGACACTGCCCCCACGTGAAAAAGCCAGCCAGGTTGCATTTGTTTCAAGAAAGCCAAAAGGTTTTGGGAAATACAGTTTGCTTTTAAGACCTAAGAAATGTGTGCTAAAGTGTTAAATGCGTTAGGGCTGTGGTCCCCGTGGCAGCTTGGATGGGAACACCTGGACTTTCCTGGTCCCCCCATGACCGGTGACCTTGATGGGGGTGTCAGCCCGGGGGCGGGGCCTGCAGATACTAGACCTCCTGGGTTCTGTCTGCCACAGCCTGAGGCCGGCTCCGGCCCTTCTGTGCCGTCGCCGTTTAGGCCAAAACCAGGACAGAGTGTGACCTTGGCAGCTGGGTGTCCCGGGCCACGGCCTGCTGGCGCCCGGCACGTTGGTGTAACCCCCGCCGGCATGAGCTCTCAGGGTTGGCGGGAGCCCAGTCTGCTCTGTCGCCCGGCAGTCCTCTAAGCCTCTTCCCCATGACAGTCACCGTGACAGGAAACAAAACCATCGTGCCCGAGAAGGAGCCCTTTGCCCACGTTTGGGTCAGTTCAAGATCTGCTGTCAGAGGAGGCGCCTGCGTAGCGGGCACCGCAGGAAATGCTGGTGACTAGTCCGTGGATGTGTGTTAGCGGGAGCCGGGGGGCCCGCCGAGTACCCCGTGCAGGACGGGTGCAGATGGGCGGCTGGGAGAGGGGGCGGCCGTCACCCCTGCCTCCGTCCCCCGGCTGCTGTCCCGTCCTCACACAGGACACAGGGCTCCCCCACACCAGCTCCTGTCTCTGCCTGCACTCCTTCCTGAACTACTTCTCCTTTGCTTTCCGATCCACTTACCAGTGCCTTCCAAGTCGAATCCATGTGTCTGGGACCTTGCAGTGCATCCGTTTCTGAATTAGGATTACGGTGCTCAGGACTGACACACGCGTAACACGGATTTACTCTTGTTTAGCTATGGTGCTGGCAATATTCTCAGCTTCTGTTTGTTGTTCAAATGTGTGTTTCTGGCTGTAAACTATTACTTATTTTTGTATATCAGAGATTTTTATGAATTTTTTTCTCTTTTCTTTTCTCTCCTCTGGGGAATCCCTTCCCCTTTCCATAAACTGTGGCCTCCGTGTGGCTGTGCCCGTCTCTCCTCACCCCTGCAGGTTTCTACGGCCTGGACGAGTCTGACCTGGACAAAGTCTTCCACCTGCCCACCACCACGTTCATCGGGGGGCAGGAGTCGGCACTTCCTCTGCGGGAGATCATCCGGCGGCTAGAGGTGAGCGCACGGTGGCGTGCACGGCGGTGGCGTGCGCTTGCCGGAGCCTGGTGTTGATGGGGCCTCCCAACGGGGTGGTCATTTCTCTTGGGACTCTCTCGTTTGAAAGTGTAAAAAAGGGAAGCTTTTTTGCTCTCTTGTAGTTAAAAATTCATGCTTTTTATTTTTACCGTCCACCACAGAGGAGAAAACATGTCTCTGTGCGTTTGGGTCCTGTGGGAGCTTATTTCCGGCTTGGAGGTTCCCGGCACCCGTGCTCTGCCAGCCGGGACCGGGCACCTTGGTCCGCGGCTGGAGCGGGGCTCCCCACTCCAGACAAAGGTCTGTCTGCTCGCCCGTCCTTCTGCTGTTTTCTTCTTTCCCTTCTCCTTTCGGGACCTGGTTTGCATGGAGCCATGTCACGGGGCTCCGCTGCTGGCTGCCTTGTCCGGCCCCTCGTCCATAGAGGGTGGGGGTTCGGTGCCCATGCTGCCCAGTAACACACATGGAGGAAACAAGAACTCTGGGACGGGGCTCCCCAGAAGGGATCGTGCCGTCACCCAGCACGCTGCGGGGCACCCACACTCTGGATCACGGGTGGCGCCTGGCGTTCCTGGCAAGCCCCAGCTGCACGACTCCCAGTAGTGGGGCTCTCCGAGGCAGGCACCAGCACTGCTGCTCACACCCCAATCCGGGACTCGGGGGTTGATGAAGGGGGACCTGCTGCAGCCAGTGGGGTCAGGTCAGAATGCTCCCATTGCTGGCGTCGCTCGTGGCTGTGGTGGCCTAGAAAAGTCTGAGTGTCTGTTGGGGACATTGTCTTTAACTTGTGACAAGGCGTCCCATGGTGTCATTATTTCAGCTTGGCCCTCATCATTTCCCCACGGGCTATTGGGGAAATGAGGACACTCAGAGACCTCATGCCAACATGAGGGTGTGGACATGGGGAGGGGTGGGCATCGGGGAGGGGTGTGGGCCTCGGGGAGGGATGGGGAGGAGTGGGGATGTGGGGGAGGGCCAGGGAAGGGTGTCGACTTTGGGGAGGGTTGGGGAGGGGTGGGCAGGATTACCCAGTGGACCTACCCAGGACCAGTGTCATCCTTTTCCTCCTTTTGCGCTGGCCTCACCACTGACAGCAGTGTCTAGACCCGCTCTGTCCAGCGTGGCCAGCAGCCCCTTGGGGCCGCTGAGTTCTGGAAGCATGCAGAATATCTGAGTGACTTAAGTACCAGAGAGAGAATGTTTTGATACATTGACCAAATACAGTCAGAGTTCGTTCATTCATATTAGAAAAATGTAAATTCCCCCCATGGTCATGTCGTTTCTCTGGGACAGTAATGAGCTAGGGGTTCCCCTGGTCTAGACCCCAGAAATGGCACCCCTTGTAGACCAGTCCTTCTCCGGATGAGCCTGTCCATGTCCCGTTCCCAGGGGGTCTAAGCCCCACCCACAGGTGTCCCAGGCATCTGGGGCTGGTGTTGTGTGGAAAGCAGAGCTTGGACTGGTCTGCATGAGAGCTGGCACAGTGCGCTTGCCCCTCCTTCCCTACCCCTGCACAGTCTCCAGCGGGGAGCTCAGCCCTTCTCCCAAGCCAGAAACCTTGTGGGCATTCTGGCCCCCTCCTCGGGCACCTTCAGCACCTTCCTTCCCGCAGAGCGGAGCGGGGCTGTGCAGAGCCCCGTGCTTGACCTCCTCGGCCTTGGTCCCCGTGGCCCCGAGCCCGGCGTTTGGAGGGCCAGAGCCCGATGGCTCTCACGTTCAGCCCAGGAGTCAGGCTCTGGCTGGGGGACCTTGGCCGTAGCTCCCCCGACCCCAGGGTGCCCATGTCCCAGCCTGTGTGCTATGCTCACGGCTTCCAGGTATTTGGGCAAAGTTGCTGACCATGGTGTGTGCGTTAACACATGTGTGCACACCAGGTTGCTGGCGCGAGCCACTGGGACCGCGGGCCAGCTCGGGCCACTGGGAGCCTAACTGGGGCAGGTGCGGCTTCGTGTTGCCCTCATGCTGTGTCTCGCTAGACAGAGAAGCTAAGAGTCCGTCCCCGGAGAGGCACGGCCTTTTCTCCTGGGGACTGAGCCAAGTGAGCCAAGAACAAGAAAAACAACACGTGACCCAGGGCCCTGTAACTGAGAGTCCAAGTCAACAGCTAAACTCGTGCTCCTGGTGGTGGACGCACACTCGCATCTGTACCTTCTACCTCCTAGTTTCCTGCCAGCTCCTAAGTTGTTCAGTCGGGGAAGTCCTGCCCCTGGGGTGCAAGCAGCCCTCTTCTCCCCCGCCATCTGTCTGCAGAGACCTCCCCTCCCTCCCCTCTTCCCTACTTCCCTCCCTCCCCTATCCTCCCTCCCTCCTTCACCCTGTCCTCTCGCTCCCTTCCCTTCCTCCGCCTCCTTCCCTCACCCATTCTCTTCCCTCCCTACCTCCCCGCCCGCCCGTCCTCCTCCTCTGCTCTCCCCTCCATCCCCTGCACCCCCACCCCACGCTCCTCCCCCATCCCCTTGCCTCTCTCCCCTCCCCTCTTCATCTCTCCATCCCCCTTCTCCTCCTCCTTCCCTCCCCATTCCCCTCCCCTTCTCTCCCCCTACCTTTCCTCCTCTCTTTCCTTCCCCCTCCGACCCTCCCTCCCTCCAACTCCCTCTGCTCCCTCCTCCGTCTCACTCCCCTCCATTCCCCTCAGTCCAGCAGCACAGAGTTGGGCCCCTGGAAAACCTTTTCAGGCTGGCAGACGAGGAGGGTTCCTGTTCACAGGCCCTCTGGCTGGGCCGTGTGACTTGTCCTGTGGCCCAGCGGACCTGGGACCGTGAAGCCCTGGCAGCAGGAGCCGGTGCTGACTGGGAAGTCAGGAAGTCAGGGAGGACAGCCCACAGGCCCCCAGGCTTCCTGCACTCCCGGTTTGTCACCGGTTTGTCACCAAGATGTCTTCAGAGAGGCACCCAGGCCCTTCCCAGCCCCACTTCTCGTCATCCTTAGACGCGATCTTTCTCTTGGCCGGGATGCTGGCGCGTACAGTGCTCGGTGGGTACTGTGAGCTCAGGCAGACCTTCCTTTGTTTCACAATCATGGAGCCACCTGCAGAGATGCCCGCCCCTGCTCCAAAGACCCGAGTGAGGGGTCCGGGGCACATCCCCGTCCTGCACCTGGCCAGCTGGCTCCATGTCTGTTGTGAAAACCAGCGTAGTACAGACGCACCCTCCGAGCGGAGCCTGGCGGTCTGAGCGCACGGACCGTGCGGCTGCCGGAGATGGTTTGGGGAGTCTTTAAAGCCTCCCTCTGCCACACCAGGGTGCGTCCTTCTGATGTGGGGTTTGCTGTCACCCTGGACCGCTGTGGGTGAAGGAGGGCAAGGGGCCCCGGTCACCTGTCTCAGGAAGGCGCGGGCCCCTGTGAAGGCCCCACCCTGAGGCCAAGCGCTCCTGTGGCCTTCCTGTCCTCTCCCACTCCAGCTTCCTTTGCACTGAGCCCACGCGTCCCACAGGACACGCGGCCGCCTTCCCAGCCGTCACGTGAGCGCCGTGGGTGGGACACAGCTGCCCTGCTCAGGGCCCTCCGTTTTGTAATGTGTGCACTCACACTTCTGTGGGACCCAGGCCTCCCAGGAGAGGCCACTTATTAAAAGCAGAATTTAAAATCTAAACACCTGGGAGTCTTGAGTGGCCATTGGGTTCTGTGAACCATGGGCAGCACGGGTCCCTTCTGGCTTGTGGCGCTGGCCACGTCTAACCTTGAGGTCAAGGAAGCTGGCTTCCCAGATCGTCCATCCTCTGGCTGGTGCCTCCATCTTCCTGCCACAAAAGAAAACCTTGGCCCCACGGTTCTTACCGTCCCCTCCCTGCTCGCCGGGCTCAGCATGACCCACAGGACCTAGGCCGTGACCCGGGCCACAGCTGGCCCCGTTGCCTTTGGAAGGGAGGACGCTGTTCCCACCACCTTTTGGGCTGGGTGGGCAGACGACACCCCGAAGTGAGCAGCCCTTGACGGGGAGGGGTGTGTGTCGCGCAGATGGCCTACTGTCAGCACATCGGGGTGGAATTCATGTTCATCAACGACCTGGAGCAGTGCCAGTGGATCCGGCAGAAGTTCGAGACGCCCGGCATCATGCAGTTCACCAACGAGGAGAAGCGGACCCTGCTGGCCCGGCTCGTGCGGTCCACCAGGTGCGGGCCGCGCGCGCAGGGCGGGGCTGGGCTGTGCGCTGTCCGGTCTCTCCCCGGGAGGGCGGGCAGCGGCGCCGGCCCAGGTGACATGGTGGTCCCTGGCCAGGTTTGAGGATTTCCTGCAGCGGAAGTGGTCGTCCGAGAAGCGCTTTGGTCTGGAAGGGTGCGAGGTGCTGATCCCCGCGCTCAAGACCATCATCGACAAGTCCAGCGAGAATGGGGTGGACTACGTGATCATGGGGATGCCCCACAGGTGCGCGCCCGCCACCCCGGTGACCGCGCCCGCCAGCCCCCAGCACCCTGGCCTCGAGCTCACCCGCCTCTGTGTCCCAGGGGGCGGCTCAACGTGCTTGCCAATGTCATCCGGAAGGAGCTGGAGCAGATCTTCTGCCAGTTCGATTCCAAGCTGGAAGCCGCTGACGAGGTGAGGCACCTGGTTTCTTCTCAAGACCCCCCTGCCCCGCGAGACCCTCAGCCCCGGATCCTCCCCCCGAGACCCTCAGCCCCGGACCTCCCCCCCACCCGAGACCCTCAGCCCCACCGTCGCTCAGGACAGCCCCCCCCCCCCGGCAGGAGCTGGCTGCCTCCACTCCGTCACATGGGTGGTGGCCCCCGGGTCCCGGTCCTCCCGCTGGGGGCAAGGCCCTTCTCCTGGGGCCATGGGTGGGAGCCCCGGGGAGAACCCTTCAGGAGTGGGGGATCTGGGAATAGAAATAGCACGGAGCAGAGGGGTCGAAGGCCGGAGCGTCCCCTCCCCCCGAGAGTAAAGCCCCGTGTTTGTGTGCCAGGGCTCTGGGGACGTGAAGTACCACCTGGGCATGTACCACCGGCGGATCAACCGCGTGACCGACAGGAACATCACCCTGTCGCTGGTGGCGAACCCGTCCCACCTGGAGGCCGCCGACCCCGTGGTGATGGGCAAGACGAAGGCCGAGCAGTTCTACTGCGGGGACACCGAGGGGAAGAAGGTAAGGCTCAAGGACACCGAACCCTCCAGATGGTGGCGGCTCTCGGGCCTGCTGTGAGACGTGTGGCCAGGAGAGGCCAGGGAGCCCGCGTGCTCGTCAGGCTCGGGTTTTGGGGAGGGCTCTTGGCCGGTGCAGACAGCCCACCCCTCGAGCGCCCACCTCTGCGTGGGAGCCGCTCCGACCCTCGCCCGCCCCCCGCCGTGGATCCAGACCCTTCATGCCTGTCCTCGCCGCTCGTCCAGAAGCCCGGCAGTTAGCTGGTTTCTGCTCAGCCGAGAGCGCAGGGAGCTGGAGTCTGTTCCACGACCTTCTGCATCTCAGGAAGCTTATGTTCCCTCTGTGCATGTGACCGGGTTGGTTCTGTGACCTGGGAGAAGACAGGGCCTGACCCAGGTGGGCCCTGGGGTGTTTGTGGGGAAGCAGCCTCCGGTGCAGCAGGATGGTCAGCCCACTGCGGCGCCATGAGACGCAAGGAGCGCCGGGCCCTGTGGTATCGGCACCCAGTACCGCACTGAGGGAGCCTTGGGGACAGCCGTGCCGCGGGGCGAGGGCCCCAGTGTGGCTTCCCCGGGTGATCCAGGCGGGAGGCTCCCCGGAGCGCCCGACAGCAGGAGGCCGAGCGTGTGCGGAGAAGGCTCTGGCAGGACTCTCGTGGCCTTCCTACCCACCCCTCCGTGGAGGCCCCTGGGCACATCCCCGCAGGGCGCATCCCCGCAGCCAGAGGCAGGGCGCGCAGGGCTCCGCTCACGACATCCAGGTCCTGTTCCTGGGGAGGACGGGAGACTTTCTCCTCCTAGCAGGGGCTGCGGGAGCGGGGTCTCGCGGTCTGGGACGTGCCTGTGCGCATGGAGAGAGGACGGCACGGCACAGAGTCGGGTCGCACACGGCAGCATTGCGTTCTCCCACAAACGCAGATGCTGAGCAGCACCGGCCTTCCCCCTGGGGGCACCAGGCTCCTGGAGAACCGTCTCCCTCCAGGCTGTGTGGGGGCCCGCGCGCCGACCGCGGGACAGTGGGAGCCGCACAGTGATGAGAGTCAGGCCCAGGGGGTGAATGAGATGGGAGCGCGAGCACACGGCAGTTTGAGTAGCAGGCGAGAGGGGCAGGCTCTGGCGGAACACCAGCAGATCCACGTAGGAGGGACACCTGGCAGTGCCCAGGAGAGGCTGCCGCGGCCACTGAGCAGGGGTCAGTGAGGAGCGGGACCCAGAGGTTCTCATGACCGAGGGGAACAGTGAGTGGAAGGGGGACATTGTCCAGGCAAGCACAGGGATGCCCGCCAGCAAGGGGCAGGCCAGCTGGGCGTCTCCCGGTGTGGAGCGCACCTTTCCTGGGTCTGGTCATGAAGGCCTGTCCAGGCCATGGAGGCAGGAGAGGGAATGAGCTGCTCCTGGTTGGAGCCCGGCCAGCGCTGCTCTCCTGCTGGGAGGGTGCCACGGGCTGCGCCCGGCGCAGCATCCGTGGGCTCTGCAGCAGACGGTGGTGGACTGGCCGGTGTGCCGCGGGAGCAGGGCAGGGCCCAGGCGGGGCTGGGGGGGTCTTGTGTTCTCCTGCCACTTTGTTTTTATTTATAAGTTGGAAGTGATCTCAAAACGCATTACTTTTGGAAAAGCAAATTGTGACTCAGCTTCGGTGTGCCTTGTGGCTGTGGTGAGCCAAGCTGTGTTGCATCTGGGGTCTCCTTCGCATGCCCACAGGTCATGTCCATCCTTCTACACGGAGACGCCGCCTTTGCTGGCCAGGGCATTGTGTATGAGACCTTCCACCTGAGTGACCTGCCCTCCTACACGACTCACGGCACTGTCCATGTGGTCGTCAACAACCAGGTAACGGGGGCCCTGGGGCCAGGAGGCCGCAGACCTCCTGAGGACTCTGTGCTCTGTGGCCGTCTGACACGTCTCAGTTATTTAGGACAGTTCTCGGGTTCTAAAGGTGCCTCTTTTATAAAAGATGGGGACAGCGCCAGAAATGTGTTTTTAAAAAGGAGAGATTTGGGGGCGCCTGGGTGGCTCAGTGGGTCAAACCTCTGCCTTCAGCTCAGGTCATGATCTCAGGGTCCTGGGATCGAGCCCCGCATCGGGCTCTCTGCTCAGCGGGGAGCCTGCTTCCCCCTCTCTCTACCTGCCTCTCTGCCTACTTGTGATCTCTGTGTCTCTCTCTCTCAAATAAATAAACATTTTAAAAAACATAAAACAGAAGAGAGATTTTGACCGTGTTACTGAGACGGTGATGTGACCTTGGTGTGTTGTCTTCCAGCCCCACGAGCGAAGAGGTGGCTGTCTTTCTTTAAGGAACCCTGGTTTTATACACCATGTGTTACCTGTTTTTTTACTCCTCTCGTTATTTTCTCAGGGCCTTATATGCTCTTAAAATACTAATTTTAAAGATTATATATATTTTTTCTTTATCTGAGGGAGAGTGCGTGCACATGCACATGAACGGGCCTGGGGGCCTGACAGAGAAGCAGCGGGGCTCGATCCCAGGACCCTGAGATCATGGCCTGAGCCAAAGGCAGACGCTTCACCGACTGAGCCCCCCAGATGCCCCTTAAAATACTAATTTTAGGGGCGCCTGGGCAGCTTAGTGGGTTAAGCCTCTGCCTTCGGCTCAGGTCATGATCCCAGGGTCCTGGGATTGAGCCCCGCATCGGGCTCTCTGCTCAGCAGGGAGCCTGCTTCCCCCTCTCTCTCTGCCTGCCTCTCTGACTACTTGTGATCTCTGTCTGTCAAATAAATAAATAAATCTTTTTTTTTTTTTTTTTTTTTTTAAACCAACACTGTGAAGTGGGGACAAGCGTGAGAAGACAGTGGGTATTGTCCAGGCCGGGAAGGCCCCGCTGTAGAAGAGGGGGTCACGTTCGTGGAGCTCAGGCATGACCGCTGTGGTATTATCACACTGCGTGTGTCTGAGGCATTTCATAGAAGTCGGTAGGAAATGCAGGTTATTAAATTATGAATACAGAATTTGTAGTACATTGACAAAGGAAGGACTATTGTGAAGGCTTTAACTTTTCCTTTCCAAGAAATGGTGCTCGTAATGTTAGCTCCTCACGTTAAGTGAGCAAACTGCTGAGTTACGAATGGCGTCGGAAGTTTTAAATATGTGTTATCTATACATGGGTCAAGAAAACGTCAAAATATTTACGCTGCAGCTGGCAGAAAGATACGTAACTTTGTTTAAATTACAGTTTTTTTAAAGATTTTATTTATTTATTTAACAGAGATCACAAGCAGGCAGAGAGGCAGAGGTAGGGGGGAAGCAGGCTCCCCACTGAGCAGAGAGCCCGATATGGGGCTCGATCCCAGGACCCTGGGATCATGACCTGAGCCGAGGCGGAGGCTTAACCCACTGAGCCGCCCAGGCGCCCCTAAATTATAATTTTTTTATACTTCCAAACTGTGGGTTGGACGTGTATGAAGTTTGTCTGCAGAATAGGAAACAACAAAACAATACAAGAACAAAGACCCGAGTGGCCGCTTGGGGACTCAGGAGGGCAGGCACGGCCAAGTGGCCGCCAGCTAGTGGCGCTGCGCCCAGCCCCGCCCAGCAGCGTGTCCTCTGCAGATCGGCTTCACCACGGACCCACGCATGGCCCGCTCCTCGCCCTACCCGACTGACGTGGCCCGCGTCGTGAATGCCCCCATTTTCCACGTGAACTCGGATGACCCGGAGGCCGTCATGTACGTGTGCAAGGTGGCGGCCGAGTGGCGGAGCACCTTCCACAAGGATGTGGTTGTGGACCTGGTGAGCGGCCTCTGTCTATGTGCGGGAGAAGAGGGGCGGCCTCCTGCAGGCTGACTCGCTGTGCTGCTCCCCGCATGGGCTCCCACACGCCCCGGACCTGCCAGCATCCAAGGGCCTTCCGGCGGTCCCTTGGCCGCCCTTCCCCAGGCCTCCTGAGGCCCCAGCCTGGGTGAGCTGGGCCAGGAAAGAAGGAAGCTGGGGTCTTGTGCCGGGTGTCCCCAGGTCCCTCGTTTCATCCGTGACAGCGACTCCGCTGTGAAAGTCTAGACTGTAGGGGAGGTACGCTGGGGCGCCGTGCAGGAGAGCGGGCAGGTGCCGGCGGGCCGCTGATGCCGGCGGGTCTGCGCCGTGTGCAGGTGTGTTACCGGCGGAACGGCCACAACGAGATGGACGAGCCCATGTTCACGCAGCCACTCATGTACAAGCAGATCCGCAAGCAGAAGCCCGTGCTGCAGAAGTACGCCGAGCTGCTGGTGTCGCAGGGCGTGGTCAACCAGCCCGAGTACGAGGTGTGCCCCGGCTCTGGCTCACGGGGGGGGGCGGGGGGTGGGGGGACAGGCTAGCGGGGACGGGGCTCTGACTCCAAGCAGGACCACGGCTGGCAGGCGCAGCTGCCCGGGCCGAAGACGGTGACACGGCAGGCTGTTCCCGGGTCTCGGAGCTGTCGTGCACATGGGGGCGCTGTGCAGGGCTCCCCTGACGGCTGCGCCGTGCCCGACCCTCCAGGAGGAGATCTCCAAATACGACAAGATCTGTGAGGAGGCCTTCACCAGGTCCAAGGACGAGAAGATCTTGCACATCAAGCACTGGCTGGACTCCCCCTGGCCCGGTGAGCGAGGGGCCTCACCTGTGCCCCTCTGCCCGCCCCCGCTGCCAGCCCGTGGGCCCCACGTGGCAGCCACGTGTCAGCTCGCCCCCTGTCTTAGGCTTTTTCACCCTGGACGGGCAGCCGAGGAGCATGACCTGCCCGTCCACGGGCCTGACGGAGGACGTCCTGACGCACATCGGGAACGTGGCCAGCTCCGTGCCCGTGGAGAACTTCACCATTCATGGAGGTGAGGGTGCCCACTGACCCGCAGAGGTGTTGGGCCCCGCCGGGGAGGACAGGGTCGCCGGCCGGGCCGCCGGCGGCGCTGCTCTGGTCGCATAAGGGCGGCTGGTGAGCACCGTGCCTGCGCAGGGCTGAGCCGGATCCTGAAGACCCGCGGGGAGCTGGTGAAGAACAGGACCGTGGACTGGGCTCTGGCGGAGTACATGGCCTTCGGCTCGCTCCTGAAGGAGGGCATCCACATCCGCCTGAGCGGCCAGGACGTGGAGCGCGGCACCTTCAGGTAACACCCTTAACCCCCTCGGGCTTCTCGTGGCAGTGCTGAGTGCGGCAGACGGAAAGGAGGGCTCCGGGGTTTCTCGGGAAGAGACTCCTGTTGGCCCGGAAGCAGCCTTCCCCTGCTCTGACGCGGGCCCTTCTGTGGGGCACGTGGCCACATTTCGGGTCTGCGTGTCGGGGCGGGGCACAGCCGCACTGCCCCCCTCATCTCTGTCATGCCTCAGCCACCGCCACCACGTGCTCCACGACCAGAACGTGGACAAGAAGACCTGCATCCCCATGAACCACCTCTGGCCCAACCAGGCTCCCTACACCGTGTGCAACAGTTCACTGTCCGAGTACGGGGTCCTGGGTGAGTGCCCGGCCCGCGGGCCCTCCTCCCGCCGCCCTGCCCGCAGCCTGTCCCCCCTCCCCCGACTCAGTCTGCTCTCGTCCCGCCTCCTCGCTCTGCAGGCTTTGAGCTGGGCTTTGCCATGGCCAGCCCTAACGCCCTGGTCCTCTGGGAGGCCCAGTTTGGTGACTTCCACAACACGGCCCAGTGCATCATCGACCAGTTCATCTGCCCAGGACAGGCCAAGTGGGTGCGGCAGAACGGCATCGTGCTACTGCTACCGCACGGCATGGAGGGCATGGTGAGCCCCCCCGGCCCGCAGGTCCCGGAAGCTGGCGTGGCCGTTGCGGTGCGCCCCGTCCCTGAGGGCCAGCGTCAGGTCCTGCTGCACCTCTGCCGAGAAGCAGGGGTGCCGGCTTACGTGCCCCTGCTCTCCTCACTGTGGAGGCCCCGTGGGAGATCATCCCAGAACAAGGCGTTGGAAACCCTGCAGAGCCGGGGTGTGGGCCCCTCCGCGCTCTGGGGGAGGGGACGGGGCGGAAGAGCCAGCGGGTCAGTGTAAGTCAGAGTTTTTCAGACCAGAAGTGACCTGAGTCCGTTAAGGAAGAGACATGGCAAGTGCAGCTCCCACTCTGCAGAGCTCCCGAGACGTAATTTTTGTGTGTGGTTCCAGGGCCCAGAACATTCCTCCGCCCGGCCGGAGCGGTTCCTGCAGATGTGCAATGACGATCCGGACGTCCTACCGGTGAGCGGGGTGGTGGCAGCGCACCTGGGCCTCAGGGTGACATGTGGGCGGCTCCTGCCGGCCCCCAAAGTGAGAGTCCCCCTCCTGCCGCCGCGTGAGGAGCAGCTGTCTGCGCTGGGTTCAGGCAGACGCCTTAGAGGAAGGAGCTCGAGCAGGACTGGGCTGGTGTCGATGGAGCTGTACGACTGCGCACAGCGATTGGGGATCTGTTTCTATAGCAGATCCGACTGGCCCGTGGTAGAACCCGGGTGCAGGTGTGGCCCTGGCCTGCGGAGGAGGGGCGGGATGGAGTGGGACAGAGAACCCGGCGCGGGAGCTCCTGGCAGGGTCCCCGGGGTAGCCCCGTGGCAGGGGCTTAGTCGGCCGGCCTCCGGCCCCTCCCTCGAGCCGTAGAACCTGGAGGCGGCCAACTTCGACATCAGCCAGCTGTACGACTGCAACTGGGTGGTGGTCAACTGCTCCACCCCGGGCAACTTCTTCCACGTGCTGCGGCGCCAGATCCTCCTGCCCTTCCGGAAGCCGGTCAGTGCGGGGCGCCCCTGCCCAGCGGGGCACGGGAGCGGGTGGTGGGTGGTGGCGCTCCGGTCACGAGGAGGGGTGCGCAGGGTCCTGGCCAGCAGGCTCCCGGGCAGGGCGTCGAGTGGTGAGTAGGAGTCTGTGTGACGGGCCCTGGCCCTGGGTGGGGACCCCACGGAGAGGCTGCGGGCTCTCTCCCGGGCACAGGGTAGGGGCCCCGGGGCTCAGCGGCCTGGGCCCCTCCCGCCCGTGGAGCTGGAGGCACAGTACCAGGTGCCCAGCCTGGAGGCGCGCGGGGGCCGCCCTCGCCGTGCTGTTGGGTCTCCGGCTCCACCGCGGGCCTCTGCTTCTCCACTCCAGCTGATCATCTTCACCCCCAAGTCCCTGCTGCGGCACCCCGAGGCCAGAACCAGCTTCGACCAGATGCTCTCAGGTGGGTGTGGGGCAGGCTGCCGCTCCGTGGGGCGCAGGGCCTGCACCCGAGGGTCTCACCGTGACTCTTGCCGCCTTCCTGGTCACTGGGTGAAGACCAGTGAACACCACGGCTCACAGGTCGGGGCTTGCTTCTGAGTTGCTCCGAAGGTGCGTCTCGTGCCCCCGTGGCTCTGCAGCTTTCACCCGGGTGTGCCCCAGGCCTCGTTTAGAGGCGGGGAAGCAAGCCTGAGCTCAGGGTGCCCCGGCTGCCCAGACGCTGCTCCCAGAGGGCATCCCCTGAGGCCCGCAGCGTTGAGACCCCACCTGGATGGCGGGCAGCAGACACAGCACGGAGCGGCCCCACATCCTTGGGCTCCCTGGGCCAGGGGAACCCACCTCCTCCCGGCACCCTTAGTCATCAGTCATGGTGAAGCGCTCTTTGGTTGGTTTATCGTTATTGTGGTGGAATCACATAAAATTAAAACGTCAGTGTTTCTGCGTGTGCAGCCCGTGCGCGTGACGCGTGCCCACACAGCTGTGCGGCCGTCTCCAGAGCTCCCACTCTCTGCGCTCAGAGGTCCCAGGTGTATGTGCAGCGGGTGTCCCCAGGTCTGCTCATGCAACCACGTCACGTCCTCCAGGGCCACCCACGTCGCAGCAGCTGTCAGGACGCCCTCCTACTTTAAGCCTGAACCAGAGTCCAGCATGCGGATGAGCCGCTTGTGTCTGTGTCCGTCGGAGGACGTTGGTCATCTCCACTTTGGGCTGGTGAACGATGCTGCTGTGAGCGTGGGTGTGCGGTGTCCCTTCGAGAAGCCACATTCGGTTCGTTCAGGTGGATGCCCAGAGGTGGAACTGCGGGCTCGTGTGGTGATTCTGGTTTTAGGTTTTTGATGAACTTCTGTAGTAGTTTCCCCAGCAGCCGTGCCTTTTTGTTTCCCCACCTGCACTCACGAGGGTTCCAGCTCCATGTCCGTGTCAGCGCTTGGTTTTTGTTTCTAACGGCCGTCCTCCTGCCTCAGGAATCATACCTTGCGGGGGTTTCGATTTGTGTTTACCTGCTGACGAGCGGTGGGGAGCCTCTTCTCCTGAGTCTGCTTTGGAGAAGTGTCTGTTAGTCCCTTGCCTGATTTTCAGCCGGGTTGTTTGCATTGTTGTTGAGTTTTAGGAGTTCTTTCTATATGCCGGATCCGAACCTGACATCGGGTGGATGACTTGCAGCTGCTTTCTCCCATTCTGTGTGCTGGCTCCTTTCTTTTCTTTATGAGAGAGACCGAGTGACAGGGAAAGGCAGAGGCAGAGGGAGAAGCAGGCTCCTGCCAAGTAAGGAGCCCGATGTGGGACTCGATCCCAGGACCTCTGGGACTGTGACCTGAGCCAAAGGCAGAGGCTTCACCTTCTGAGCCACCAGGTGCCTTCCCACAACCCCTGTGTTGTCTTTTTGGTGCACAAAATGTTTAAAATTTCCTGAAATCTGGTTTTCTCTTTTGTTGCTGGCGCCATCGGCATCACTTCCAGGAAATCGCTGCCACTTCCACTGTCACAACGTGTTTGCCATATTTTCTTCTAAGAGTTTGAGCATGGCAGCTCGTGTGTTGGAGTCGTTAGCACATTTTGGGTTAATTTCTGTGTGGTGTGAGGGTCCCTCCTCTGCAGATGGGCGTCCAGGTTTCCCAGCATTCACAGGAATGTCTCCCTCCTTCCCCACCGAGCGGCCTGGGCTCCGTGTCCGTGGTCTGCATGTCTTGGTGCTGGCGCCTCGTGGCCCCAGGCGCTGTGGCTCCGGTCCGGGTTCTTCGAAATTCCACACATTTTGGGGCGGATTTCTCTGTGTCTGCACAATACATCACTGGGCTTTGGGTCAGACTGAATCCCTAGCTCGCTCTGGGGGCAGCGGACATCGTGGCTGCCACAGCCTGCCACAGGGGGAGCACAGACGCTGCTCTCTGTGCTCGTGTCTTTCATTTCTTTGGCGCCGCCGGGCAGCGGGAACAGGGTCTCCCCTGTCTTCGTTTATTCTTCGGCATTTGTTCCTTTCGACACTGCGGCAAGTGGGGTTTCTTACTTGTGTTCGGGTCGGTCTTTGCCGGCGCCCAGAAATGTGTCTGATCTCTGAGTGTTGACTTTTGTATCTCGCAACTTTGCTGAGTTCGTTTATTCTAATTTGAGGGTTTTCTACACACTAGATCATGTCATCCACACACAGATAATTTTATCTCTTCCTTTCCAATTCAGAGGCCTTTTGTCTTCTCCCCCAGCGGCTCCGGCTGGGACTTCCAGTACGAGGCTGGATGGGGGCAGTGATGGGGGCCGCCCCGTCTCTGCCGATCCTAGGGGAGAAGCTCAGCCTCGCGCCGCTGAGTAGGACATCCACTGGGGCCTTCGTATCTGGCCTTCGTCCCATGGGGGCAGGGTCCCTCTGCGGCACAAACGTGCATGTGCGCGCCCATCACGAGGGAGACCCTTTCCCAGGTGCCACTTGTGGAATGCAGCTTGTTCCCCTCGCGGGGCCCGGCCCTTGTGGCAGGACTCAAGTACTTGTCTGGCTGTGCAGAAGGCGTCGGTGTTTGCGAACTCGTGGGGAGTCTGACTGAGTGGTCAGCGGCCTGGCCTTCCGGGATGAGCTGTTGGGGAGGAAGGAACTGGCGCCACTTGCGGTCCGAGGCTGGCCTGGCCTGCTGTGCACTGTGCACGATGTGCTTCTCGAGGCTCTTGGTCTGGGCGGATTCGAGAGCATCTGGGGCTGGTGCGCACGGGCAGCTGCATGTTGTGGCATCAGCCCGGGTCACAGCCCGGCCTCGGGGGCCCCGCCCATGCACAGCAGCAGCGGGAGGGCCCTGGGTGTCCTCCGCCAAGTCCTGAGTGAACCCCCGGCCGCGGGGATTGTCTCGCAGGAACACACTTCCAGCGGGTCATCCCAGAAGACGGCCTTGCTGCCCAGAACCCGGAAAACGTCAAGCGGCTTCTGTTCTGTACGGGCAAGGTGTACTACGACCTCACCCGGGAGCGGAAGGCGCGGGGCATGGCGGAGCAGGTGGCCATCACGCGCATCGAGCAGGTGAGGCCGGGCGCGGCGCGGGCCCCCGGCGCCCCTCCGCTTCCGGGGCCTCCTCCCGGGCTCCCTGCACGCCCCTCCTGACCACGGCCTTGGCTCTCTCCACAGCTGTCTCCGTTCCCCTTCGACCTCCTGCTGCAGGAGGTGCAGAAGTACCCCAACGCCGAGCTGGCCTGGTGCCAGGAGGAGCACAAGAACCAGGGCTACTACGACTACGTGAAGCCCAGGCTGCGCACCACCATCAGCCGCGCCAAGCCCGTGTGGTGCGTGTGCCCGGCTGGCTGGGAGAGCCGCGGGGGCCGGGAGAGCCGCGGGGCCCGGGAGAGCCGCGGGAGCGGGCAGAGCCGTGGGGCTGGGCCCTCCGCGGCTAGGCCCTCACCTGCTGTCACCCTCAGGTATGCTGGCCGGGACCCCGCTGCCGCTCCGGCCACCGGCAACAAGAAGACGCACCTCACGGAGCTGCAGCGCCTCCTGGACACAGCCTTCGACCTGGACGCCTTCAAGAACTTCTCATAGGCGCCACGTGGGCCACTGCCCTCCACAGCCACGGCCACCCCTCGCTTCTCAACTAAAGAATAGTGCCTCAGCGCTGCCCACGCCTCTGCCCGTCTGCTGCACCACGCTCCCCCTCTCTTGCTTACCAGTTAGGCTGCTGTCCCCGTGTGCTTGGCTGCCCCCCGAGGCCAGAGGCCCCCCGGCGCTGTGACCTCCAGCCAGCTGGGCATCCTTCGTGGAGGCCACGGGGAGCGGGAGGAGGAAAGGAGGCCCCTGCAGGTGTTCTGGGAGGGTCAGCTGTGCCCCCGCCCTCCCGCTGCCCCCATAGGACCAGCCTCACGTGGCCTCACAGGTACCAGCTGTCCTGGTCACTCAACATGGCGGCTGCTGCACCTGGACAAGGTGGCCGCCTCTTCCCACCCTGAGCCCCAGGCCTCTCAGAGGGAGCCATTGCTGTCCAGACTTCGTGGGGTGGGCTGGGCTCCGGTGGGGCTCTCCCTGCGCGGGGAGCCATGGCAGCGCTTGGGGCAGCTGGCAGGAGGGGGCCTGCACCCGGCCTGGCACAGAGAGGGCAGGTCCGCTCTCTGCAGTGTCCACTCCTGCCGCTCGAGAGGGTCCCGGGCCACGTGTGGGGGCCGTGCCTGCTTCACCCACCTGGGGCCGGGTGGCACCGGAGCCACAGGGTGTGTGGGGCTCAGGGCTCATGGCTGGGCCCAGCGCGGCCACTGCCTGCCTCCCACCTGCCCATTCCTCCCACCCCGACACCGTGGAGAGAGAAGCGCTCTTCTCTGTGCCGCCGTGCCGCAGCCGGCAGGAGCGGGAGAGGAGGGCTGGGCTGAGGGGCAGCCGGAGGAGAAGGGTCCTTCCCTCACCCATCACAGGGACAGATGTGATTTATTTATTTTGGTTAAAAAAAGAACAAAAACAACTGTGCGTTGCATTTGGCTTGACCCATAAACGAAGTTACCCTCAGGCTTGTCTGCGCGTCCTTCTTTCTGCCCACCCCGCCCCTGTCCCGCCGGAGGAGCTGGCCCAGGCCTCCCCACCCTGTCTGGGAGGCAGCCCCTCGCTGCTCGGCCCTGTGCCATGGGTGCAGGTGGTGTTTCGTGCACCCCAGTCCTGAGCTCCCCTGCTCCCCGGTCGGTCTGCGCCCCTGGAAGCCCACACAGCTCCTCGGACTCTGCCAGGCACCAGCCATGCCAGCAGGGCCCCTGGGGGCCCAGTGTCCCCTCTTGACGAGCCTCGCCATCTTGGGCCCGCAGCACATCATCCTTGGCCTGGGGGGACGCTCACGGAAAGGCCTGGGTGTGGACATAGGGGCTGGCGACCACCCCATCCTCTAGGCCACACCTGGATCCCTTGTCCTTGGAGTTTGGAATCTCTGTTATGTTCTTCGTGCTCCCTGCAGCTTACCCAGGGGTCCTCGAGCTCTGGTAGGACAATGGCCATGCATAGGCGGAGCTGGGCATGGGGACCACCCAGGCTCACGCCTTAGTATTTTATTTTATTTAAGATTTTATTTATTGGGGTACCTGGGTGGCTTAGTGGGTTAAAGCCTCTGCCTTCGGCTCAGGTCGTGATCCCAGGGTCCTGGGATCGAGCCCCGTATCGGACTCTCTGCTCAGCGGGGAGCCTGCTTCCCCCTCTCTCTGCCTGCCTCACTGCCTACTTGTGATCTCTGTCAAATAAATAAATAAAATCTTTTTTTTAAAAGATCTTTAAAGATTTTTTTTAAAGATTTTTAAAAAATCTGCTTTTTTAAAGTAGGCCGAGGCAGGCAGAGAGAGAGAGGGAAGCAGGCTCCCCGCTGAGCAGAGAGCCCGATATGGGGCTCGATCCCAGGACCCTGGGATCACGACCTGAGCCGAAGGCAGAGGCTTAACTGTCTAAGCCGCCCAGGTGCCCGGTCTCCAGAGACTTCTTACGTTGTATTTATATATAACATCTAAGGTTTGGGTTGTACTTATCAGGAAGAATAGGAAGAGTATATCTCCCCCATCTTGCCAGACGTAGGGTCTCCATCACTAAGTGTTAAGAGTACAGACTTGTCCTGAGACCAAAACATGGGAGCCACCGACCCAAAGGAAATAAGGGAAAAGTCATGTGGAAATCTGGGAAGGGAGCAAAGGTGTGAAAAGACAAGGAGTTGGAGAGGTTTGGGGGTCAGCAGGTGGCCCAGCATGGGCCGAGCACGGAGAGTCCCCGAGGTGAAGGTAGGGGTTCCCTGGGCAGAGCATGCAGCCATGGGCTCTGAGAAGTGGTGCATCCCGCGCTGAGCTACCTTTCAAAGGGCGCCCTCTGCTGGCCCAGGGAGGGAGAGGCAGGGATGGGTGACCATCGCCCGGCAAGGCACTGGTCACCACTTCTGCCCAGCACTGTGTGGGAATCCTAGCCAGGGTGACTGGGCGAGAAAATGAAAGACAGCCAGATGGGAAGGGGAAAAGTAAAACTACCTCCATCTGCAGATGATACCATCTCATATAAAGAAAATCCTACAGGGGCGCCGCTCAGTGGGTTGAGCCTCTGCTTTCGGCTCAGGTCATGATCCCGGGGTCCTGGGATCGAGCCCCACATCGGGCTCTCTGCTCAGCGGGGAGCCTGCTTCCTCCTCTCGCTCTGCCTGCCTCTCTGCCTACTTGTGATCTCTGTCAAATAAATTAATAAAATCTTTAAAAAAAAAAAAAAAAAGAACCTGATCTACGGATTCAACGTAACCCCCGTCAAAGTCCCACACTTTTCTGTAAAAACTGGCAAGTTGATTCTAAAATTCACACAGAACTTCAAGAGACCCAGAATATCCAAACCAACCTTGCAGAAGGAAAACAAAGTTGGAGGGCTCACACTTCCCCATTTCAAAACCTAGAGTGCGGCAACAATGAGGTCAGTGCGCGCCGGCGTGAGGACCGACATGGAGACCGATGGAATAGGACCGACAGCCCATAAATACACCTTTGCTTGTTGCTCCAGTGATTTTCCGCTCGGCATCAAGACCATTCAATGAGGGAAGAAGAGTGTTTTCAACGAATGGTGCTGGGACAACTGATACCAACAAGAAAAAATGAAGTTGGACCCGTCATTTACACTCCTTATTCAAAAATTAACACAGGGACGCCCGGGTGGCTCAGTCGGTGAAGCCTCTGCCTTCGGCTCGGGTCATGATCCCAGGGTCCAGGGATCGAGCCCCGAGTTGGGCTCTCTGCTCAGCGGGAAGCCTGCTTCCCCCTCTCCCACTCCCCTGCTTATGTTCCCTCTCTTGCTGTGTCTCTCTCTGTCAAATAAATAAATAAAATCTTTTAAAAAAAAATAAAAATAAAAACTAATACGAGGGCACCTGGATGGCTCGGTCAGTTAAGCTACTGCCTTTGGCTCAGGTCAGCATCCCTCTCCCTCTGCCCCTCCTCCCCACTCACGCTTTCTCTCTCTCTGTCTCTCTCAAATAAATATTAAAAAAATAAAAATAAGAGCTAATACAATTTACTAAACCTGGGGGTAGGGTCTGGGGTGAGGCCTGGGTGGATGGGGCCTGGGGTGGGTCAGCTCGCTTCTGACAGGGGCTCCTGGCGTGGCCCTCTGGGCACAACCTTGCAGGCCCGCGAAGGCCCTGCGGGGCTCCCTATCGCCTACGGCGTGGATCATAACACGCCTGTGAAGGAGGCGGTGACCTACAGTGTTGCAAAGAATTTTACATTGTGGGGCGCCTGGGGGGCTCCGTGGGCTAAAGCCTCTGCCTTCGGCTCAGGTCATGATCTCAGGGTCCTGGGATCGAGCCCCACGTCGGGCTCCCTGCTCAGAGGGGGACCTGCTTCCCCCTCCCTACCCCTCCCCCCAGCTCATCATCTCTCTCATGATTTCTCTCAAATAAATAAAATATTTAAAAAAAAATAAACTATGTTGGCATCATACAACTTTGTATCCTGCTTTTCACTTAGCAAGTCGAGAAAGTCTTCTCATACCATTAAATACCTCCCCAGACGCGATCTAACTGGGTTTCCAGCCTGCGGAGGTGTGTGACTGCCGTGTTACCCACGAGGGTCGAGCTGGGAGCTACTGGTGAAGCTCCGGGCCGCCAGGACTTCTGTGCTGTTTTGCCGGCTGCCGTATTTTCCACGGACAATAGTATCTGGCAGAAGCTCGACAAAGAGTTTGAAGGAACAAACTCGGGGATTAACACTGAACACTTGGATGATGAAAGGTCGTGACTGATTATGAAAGTTCCTCCATATTTTCCACAGAAGAACACCTGTAGGCAAAGAAGTGGCAGCTTTCTCTTTCTCAAGCCAGTTTTGCAAGTCAAGAAGCAAGAAAACTGTGGGTGCTTAGCAGCCATTCGTAATAACTGAGCGTCTGAGGTGACAACCAAGTGCAGGTTTTGGTCACGTTCAGAGTATCATGTCCCCTCTGGTGTCACATTTTAAAAAGGATTTCGGGGGCGCCTGGGTGGCTCAGTGGGTTAAAGCTACTGCCTTCGGCTCAGGTCATGATCCCAGGGTCCCGGGATCGAGCCCTGCATCGGGCTCTCTGCTCAGCGGGGAGCCTGCTTCCCCCCTCTCACTCTGCCTGCCTCTCTGCCTACTTGTGATCTCTGTCTGTCAAATAAATAAATAAAATCTAAAAAAAAAAAAAAAGGATTTTGTCCAGCTGCTGTGCACCAGGAAATGGCCTATTGGAACAGGGTCCCACGCTCACGCGTCTGTTGGCACTTAAGGGAGTGGCCCATGTGTCTCCAGCGGGAGGTTCAAGGGGTGCTTGCAGAAGCAGCTGTCAGATAGCAAAGGGAGGATTCCCATTCTATGCAGTCCTAGAAGAAAGGCTTTAGGAAGGCATATTTCCCCAGTAAATAGGGGAGACTTTTCTAACAGTCCGTATGGTCAAAGATGAAAATACTGTAGAAGAGGCTGACGCCAAACGGCATCTCGGAGGGTCACTGGGGCGGCCATCACACTGGGGAGAGGGCAGAGCCGCCGGCCAGTCCCAGGCCCGGGAACCTCACGAAGCCACTCCTGGCCTCTCGGAGGCAGAAGAGCGTCAGTGTCCCGCGGTACCTGCTCCCCCCTTCATGCGGGCCAGCTCTCCATAGAGCCTTCCCCCAGCCTGCACCCGCCCCACCCTCCGGCCTTGCTTTCTTTGTCGTCCTAACCCTGTCCCCCAAGGACAATCTGCAACTTCTGGTGCCTCCGCTGGGGCTGAGGCCCAGAGTAGGGCCCAGAGCCCAGACCAGAGCCTGGCACACAGCAGGCCCCCATACCCAGCGAGCGGACGGCTCTCGGAGCAACAGAGCACCGGTCCAGCCTTAGGGGAGACATGTCCGCAGCACGGAAAACCCTGGCGAGCCCCGAAAGGACAGCGGAAGCAGCAGGTGCGGCCCACCCGCACACAGTGGCGGCGGCCTGGAGGAGGACGCAGCCCCGGCCCCGCCGCACGTGCGCGGACCTCCAGGACACGGGCCGTCCCAGGACGAGCGCTGCGGGACCCCCGGCTGGGAGCCGAGCCCGAAGGCACAGGCCCGAGGCGCAGCGCCGGCGGCGTTTGCCCGCGACCCAGACGGCGGTGAGGGCGGCCGGTGCCGCGGGCCCGCTGCGCCCGAGACGCGCCCCGTCCGGTGCCCGAGACCAGAGACCACACCGGCCGAGCGCGGCCTCCCTGAACCGGCGGCAGGAGCGCGCGGGACAGCTGACCCGGTGAGAAGGGGCCGGCGGGGCAGACAGAGCGCCTCCACCGCTACGGCTCGGCCGCGACCCTGAGGCCCCGCGGCGGCGACCGCCGGCCAGGCTTTCCCTCCGGGCCCCGCCCCCCTCCGGAGGCCCCTCCCGTCCGGCCAGCCTCCCTCGAGCAGATCCCGCCCCCGCCAGGCCCCGCCCCCTCCGACCGCCCCCTCCCGAAGGCCCCGCCCCTAGGCCGGTCCCGCCCCTCCGGCCGGCCCCCCTCTGACGGACTCCGCCCTCCACCAGGCCCCGCCCCCGACCGGGCCGCTTCCACCAGGCTCTGACACCATCTTCTGACAGGCCCCGCCCATCGGCAGGCCCCGCCGCCGCCGCCTCCCGCCCCCGCCGCTCCACTCGGCCCCGCCCTTCCATCAGGCCCCGCCCCGGCGGCTAGCGAGCAGGAAGCGCAGGGGGCTCCGCAGACGCGGCGTTCGGAAAGGTGTGGAGGGGGCGGAGGGCGCGGGTGGTGGTCCCCCGCCGCCCGCGCTGCCTGCCTGCCCCCGGCCGGCCCGGGCCTGCCGCTCCGGCCTGCGCAGGCCCGCGGCCGCCCCGCGCGCGCACGACTCCGGCTCGGGGCTCCACTGCTCTGGCCTGGGGGCGGGGCCGGCGCGCAGCGTCATGCATATGCATGAGCGGCGCGGCGGCTCCATTGTGCCCTCGGAGCGGGCGGCGGCGCGATGGCGCGGGCGGCGGCGGCAGCGGCCCCGGGGCGGCGGGCGGCGCGGAGGGCGGGCTGAGCGCATGGAGCGGCGCGGGCCGGGGGCCGCGGCGGCG
>JAHRIG010000463.1:13026580-13184306 GCA_020311275.1 Eira barbara | reverse complement strand
GGGGGGGGGCGGGGGCGGGCGGCGGGGGCGGCAGGTGCGGCAGGTGCGCGCGGCGGGCAGGTGCGGCGCCCGGGGCCCGGCGCTGCGGCGCGTCCGCGGGCTCGGGCCGGGTTGGAGGCGGCCCCGCCGCCCACCTGCCGCACCTGCCGCGTGCGCGTCGTGAGCTTGGGCCCTCCGTCCTCGCGCGCGCAGGGCGACCCTCACCTGAGCCTTTGTTGGGGCGGCCGGAAGCCGGCCGAGCGCCCGGGGGGGGGGGGGCGTGCGCGGCCCCAGCGTCCTCCTGAGCGGGGCGGGTGACCCGGGGCCCTCGCCCCACCTGGCTCCGCCGCCTCCACGCCGCGCTTGGCCGGCGGGCTCGCCTTCCGGGCTGGTGCTGGGCGGTGCGCGCCCACCGGCGAGGCGATGTGGGACCCGCAAGGGTCTGCCCCGGGGGCGGCGACGCGGGCTGACCTTTCAGCCTCCGGTCCTGGTTTCCGTGGGGACACCCCTTTCCCAACCGGACGTGCTCACGCCCAGGCGGGACGGTCACCTGCTCCCTGGACCTGCCCCCTTCATCCTCCTCTTTCTCCCTGTGCGCTGCCCCCAGCCGCCCTCCCTTCTCCGCTTATGACCTGCTCCCTCCCTGCCTTGGTCCCCTTTCCCCGCTGCCCTGCTCCCCCTCACTCCCGGACTTGCTTCCCTCCTGGCCCGTCCCCCCCATCCTACTCCCACCCCTGCCCTGCTCTCTTCCTGACAGTTGCAGAACACCCGTGGCCCCCTCTGTAAGTCGGTTGTGTTATCTGAGGTCTCGAAGGGACATACACAGAACATGTGATTTGGTCTGTAAGAGGGTGGGAGATGCAGAGAGGGTGAACCCAGACTCACCCACCAAATCCTGGCGTGCTAGAGCCAGAGGGCCTCTGTTGAAGGGGCTCAAGAGGGATAACAGGATCCCGGAGGGGGGTCTTAGCCTCACCCTGTGGGTACTGGGCCTGAGGACTTGTCATGCCCAGGGGCTCGCTACAGGCTGGGAGTAGAAGTCGGGGAAGAGAGGAGGGTAATGAAAACCAGGCAGCCAGGCCTCCCCCTGAAGCGTCCAGCGGTAGCTGCCCCCACTACAGGGGTCAGGACTGAGAGTGTAAAGGTGGGCATGTGTCCTCCCCTTTCCTCAGTCCCAGGGTGACAGCAGGTACCCGTTGTACACATTGTAAACTGAGGCTTAGAGCAGTGAAATGCTCTAGCTGCTCTCTGAAGTGTCCCGTGTCGGGCTGTGGGTAGATGCTCATTTCTGGGGGTTTGGGATGAGTGTTGTAGCCTCACACGGAGAGCGTCAGGACTTCAGCTCCCTGAGCGTGTGAGTCCCCCGCCTTGTGTCGTCCTGCCTTCCTGGAGCCATCATTTCCACCCTCTTGGAGCCCAGTGGAGCCCAGGCTCCGGTGTCCCTCTGGTCGGAGACTTTCCCTGGAACCACGGGCTCCCTGCTGCCGGAGTCCCTGCTCTGAGACTGTGGAGTAGGCCTGTCCTCCTGAGGTCAGGTGGCTTGTCATGGGGTGTGCTGCTCCTGGGTGACCAGGCAGCAGGGACGGAGTGGAGGTGGAAGAGGGGTGACCCACATTAAGGTGTGCCTCTCGTTGGGACGCAGGAGACTGGGTGCAGCTGCTCTGAGCCCCTGGGGAAGAGGGGTCTGAGCAGTGAGTTTTCTGTAGCTCTTTTTCTGGAGGAAGATGTGACCTGACCCACAGAAAGCCGTGGGGCCTTCTAAGCTAGCCGTATGCCGGGTTCTGCCGAGGGGTCCTGGCTTCCTGCTGGAGCTGTGTACAGGAGAGCCTCTGGCTGCCAGAAGCCCCCAGAGGCCTGCTCGGGCCTCCTCGCACGCATGCACGCACGCGCGCGCACACCCGGGCTTTCCCAGCTCTGCCTTCCAGGCCTGGAAGTGAGAAGAGGGTCCGCACTCAGAGCTCCCCTCTCCCTCTACCAGGAGCAGAGGGTCATGGAGAGAGTAGATCTTCTCAGGGAGGAGACCAGACTTGGTCTGGCAGGAAGTCACACACACACACACCCATACACACCCATACACACCCATACAGCCACACGAGCAGTCAGACTGCTCGGGGAACTGGAAACATCTGTGGTCTCGTTACAACAGAGAAGTCTTGGGGGTGGAATTCCCCCACCCGTGGGACGTAGAAGTCTGCCGGGGACCCCAGGCCCATCGAGTCCCCGACCCGCCCCCGCATCCGCCCCGCCCCCGGTATTGGGGTGCCTATATCAGCAACGTCCTCACCCATGGACCCATTAGAAATGCGGTTTTCCGGCTCCAGCCCTGCAGGTGAGTCCGAAGTCCCGGAGGCCACGCTGGGGAAGCGGGAGCTCAGAGCGGAGCCCTCCAGCCCCAGGGACTCCGGCCGCTGCTTGTGGGACCAGAGCGGACCCAGCCAGGCTCACCAGCCCCCAGGGAGGGATGGTTGCCATGGGCATCCCTGTGGAGACAGCGGGCCGGGAGGTGGCAGTTTCTTCTCTGAAGTTTAATTTTGGGGGAATTTTGGATTCAGTATGGCTGTAAAAAACACCCCCATGTCCTTTACCCGGCTTCCCTGGTGATGCCATCTTACAGAGCTGTAGGACACGTCCCGGCAGGAGGCCAGGTGGCGCCAGGCGAAATACAGACACGGCCTTCCCCACCTTGTGTTCACACCTGTCTCCCTCCTCCCCACCTGGCGGCACGCGCACCGGTTCTGGGATTCTGTCATCTCGGGAGTGTTAACGTAAAGGGAACCCTACGTGTGGAACCTCCCGGGACTGGCGTTTCCCACACAGCACGGTCCCCCGAGATCCCTGCGGGCTGCTGGCGACACGCACACACAGGTTCTCCTGTGACTGGACGTTTACAGTTCTCGGAGATGAATGTTCGGGAGGGATGTCTCTGGTTCGTGGGGTGGCTGCGTGCTTTGTTTTACGGGAAGCCGCGGGACTGTGGTCCAGGGCGGCTGCCCCCGGTCCATTCCCAGCCACTGTGGGGACGAGGTCCCGTTCTTGCCCAGCCGGCGCTGGCACTGTCCTAGCGGCTCCAAGAGGGGTGCAGCCAGGGCTCCCAGCAGCTTTACTCTGCCCGTGCCTGATGGCCCCGATGTTGGACCCCAGCTCCGTGGGTTGGACCCTGGCTCTGAGCACTGACTCACTGTTCCTACCGCCTCATTGGTGAAATGTCTGTTCTTCTGCCCAGTTTCTGGGTGGGTTTTTTGGTTTTAGTGTTTTGGGGGCTTTTTTTGAGTTTTGAGTTTGGAGAATTCTTTATATATTCCAGATACTAATTCTTTGTCCGGAATGGTGGCTCTCGAAGGCAGCGCCCAGTCTATAGCTTCATCCCGTCTGGGCTCCGCAGACGGGTTCTCGGTTTGCTCTTCCAGGGCCTGTGCTTTCGGTGTGTTGTGGGAGGGCTCTCGGCTCTGGATCCCGAAGATTTGCTCCCGGGTGTTTCCAAAGGGTTTACAGCTTTGTGCTCGACATTTGAATCTGTGGCACATTTTGAGTTAATTTCTGTACGCGATGGGAAGATTAGGGTTTTGTTTTGTTTTGTTTTGTTTTGCGCGGGAGTCCAGCGTCTCTGGCACCTTGTGTTGAAATGGCAGGTTTCCTCCAGTGCACGTTTTCTGTATCTTCGTCAGAGACCAGCTGGTTCTCTTGTGTGTTCCACTGACCTACTGGCAGGTCTGTCCATCCGTACCCCCCCCCACCCCCATCCCCATCCTGGAGTTGGACCCGTAGAGACCAGCCTTCCCTTGCCTGGTCACATTGTCCTGGCTCCCACGCTTGCCTCTGCCCAGAGTCCAGGGGTCTAGAGCCTTCCGGACCCACTGACCCCCGCTTTTTCTGGCCCCTGTTTCCTGAGTGGGGCCTGGTCTGGCGGGGAAGGGAAGCAGAGCTAGCTGTGAGGTGGGCCCACTTGTGTCTCCCTCCCCCTCTCGCCCGGCCCCGGGCCCAGCCGCGCTGCAACTCTGGGGCGCACATACCTCCGTGCTCGGTGGGGTAGGCTCCGGATCGCAGTCCCCACTGTACCCCTTCTCCCCCCGGGTCCCCGCTGAGGGACCCCCATGCCCCTCCAGGACTGTATTTCCAGACGACGTGACCTTCTGGAGGTGCCTGGGCAGCACTCAGGAATGTGAGTCTCGGGGCCGGGTGGGTGCTGGAGCCACTTTCTCACTCCTGGGCCTGAAGGACGCCCTGAGAGTGCCGAGGTGGCAGGACTGAGCCACCAGAGGTTAGCCTGGCCCAGGTGATGTGTCTGTGTGCGTGTGTGAGGCCTCGCAGCCCCAGAAAGGCAGCCGCGCTCCAGGACAGAACTTCAACGTCCAGAGGGCAGGGTATAGCCTCTCCGCCCAGGACCCCCAGGGCACCCCCTGAGGACCATCGCCAGCCTGTGCCTGCGCTGAGACTAGGCAGAAGCAGGTGTGGATGTGGCCCCAGCTGTGCCAGCAAAGGTCTGGACTTGCTTTTGGGGGTGTTGGAGGATGTGAGTGGCCTGGCCCTCTGTCACTGGTTTTTCTGAGACAGTAAATGGGAAAGAGTGAGCCTCATGGGGTAGGAGAAAGCCCCCAGCATGGGCACACGCGTCCCACAAGCGTTCACCAGCCCCGCTGCTGTGTTGCCATTGGCCCCTTGCCATGTCCAGCGGCACCTGCCAGCCCTCCGCCTGTGGCTCTGTGTGTGGATCCCTCCCCTTTTGGGGACTTTCTCCGGTGGGTCAGGTCTGCCTGCCTGGCCTTGTGCCCACATCAGTCCCAGGTGGCCCCCTTGGGCCCCAGATCAGCCTTTCGGGGTCTTGCTGCAGCAGCGGCCTGCCCTCCCCTCCCCCAGGCCAGGGCGGAGGGCGGCTGAGCTCGCTCCCCCCTGGTTACCAGCGCTCCTTCTGCAGCGGGCAGGCCTCGCAGCGTGAGCAGATGGTGCCCCCGGGTGCTCCTCTCCAGCCTCCTCCCTGGCTCTGGCCTCGACCTGCACCCTGGCGCTTCCTTGGGGGCTGCCGGCAGTCGGGTCTTAGATGCTCCCTTACTCTTACAGATGTCCAGGCCTTCGTGTGGGAGGGGGAGCGTGGAAGGTATTTGGGTTCAGAAAGCGCGCTCCCAGAGCTGGTCCAGCTCCTGGCCAGAAAGGGTTAATGCTGGCTTCCAGGCTGGGGTTTGGGGCTGAGGTGGGCAGCGGATGGGCAGGGCGGGCAGGGCGGGGCAAGGTGGCCCTCAGATGCCGGTGGCCCCCTGCCCTCCCTCTGTCGGCACAGCGCCGGGGGCCCTGTTGCTCAGGGCTCCCTGCAGGCTGCCACCAGCCTCTGGCTGCTTGTCTGCTGATGTCCTACCTCCTGTCCCGGCAGCCGGAGCAGCTGAGTCCCACGTCACCAGCAGTGAGGACCACTTCCTGCCGCCTACAGACCTGGCCTTTAGGCTGCTCCGAAGCCAATGAACCCCATGCACCCCGTGAAACCCGCCCTGCCCCCCACGCCACACGGGTGAGTGGGGCTCCTGCCGCGCTCCCTCCTCAGGCCGCAGGGGTGCGGGCCTGGTGGCGGGGCGGGACCTCGCTGTTGGGCTCTCAGCCTCCCCAGCAGGGCGCTCCTGACGTGGGCCTCCCGCCCACCTCTCTGCCCACCTCTCTGCTCGCAGTGATGGTCCGTTTGCTTACGAGGCAGTGCCTTGGCAACAGAGCGCCACTCAGCCCGCGGGATCGCTGTCCGTGGTCACGACCGTGTGGGGCGTCGGCAACGCGGCCCAGAGCCAGGTGAGCCCGCACCCGGGGGACCCCGGACCTCAGGGAGAAATGGAGTCTTCTGGCCTTCATGCCGCTCCCGCCCTGCGCCCCACCCCTGCTCTCTTCCTCTCTCCCCTCCCCGCTGCCCCTCTTCCCACCACCCCCTCCGCCGCCAGGCCTCTCCTTGGAGCAACCGCACGAGGTAAGTTGTGTGGGTGGTGCTCACCGGTGGTTCTTGTTCCATGTAGGTTTTGGGGAACCCCATGGGCCCTGCAGGGAGCCCCCCCGGCGGCTCCGTGATGCCCGGCGTGGCCGGCAGCGGCTCTGCCCTGAGCTCCCCGCAGTGCCTTGGACAGCAGGCGTTTGGTGACGGCGCCGCCAGCAAGGGCTTTGTGCCGCAGGGGGTGTATGGCCGCGGGGGCTACCCCGGCGGCCCTGGCTTCTCCGCTGGGTAAGCAGGACCCAACCCCTGGCTGCGCTGCTGGGGGGCCCCCCCAGGGCTATGTGCATGCGAGCAGAGCCCCAAGAACCACCGTGTGGCTCCCCCCAGGTGATGGGCGGCAAGCGCTGCTGAGCCCGGCCCTGTGTGTCTCCCGCAGGTATGCGGGCGGTCCGGGGGGGCCCGGGGGCCTGGGTCTGCCCTCACATGCCACACGACCCTCCACCGATTTCACCCAGGCGGCGGCGGCGGCCGCGGTGGCTGCTGCCGCGGCTACAGCCACGGCCACCGCCACGGCCACCGTGGCCGCCCTCCAGGAGAAGCAGAGCCAGGAGCTGAGCCAGTACGGAGCGGTGAGGCCCAGCTGCTCCTCCCGGAGCGCCCACATGTGCTGGTCTGGAAAGCAGGGACCGGTTGGGCAACCAGGGTCAGGGTCTGGGGACGGGTGCGTAGTGAGATGAAGTGAGGGGAAAGGGTGAGGCACGGTGGGGGTCCCTGGGTGGCACCCAAGGTTGGGGATTGGCCTGAATGGCTCCTGTCTTCTCTCCCCAGATGGGGGCTGGGCAGGCTTTTAACAACCAGTTCCTGCAGCACGGAGGTCCCCGGGGGCCCAGCGTCCCCAGCAGTATGAACCCTGCCGCCGTAGGAGGGCTGCTAGGCCCCTCTGGCATGAGCCCCATGGGCATGAACCCCACCCGGGCAACAGGCATGGCACCCCTGTACGCAGGGCAGCGCCTGCCCCAGCACGGGTACCCTGGGCCTCCCCAGGCCCAGCCGCTGCCCCGACAGGGGGTCAAGAGGGCCTACTCCAGTGAGGTGAGCGTCCGGACCATCCTCGTCCCGGCTGCACCCAGAGCCGCGGTGGGTGCGGCCGTCCGCGGGAGGGAAGTGGCCACGCCTGATGGGGTGGGCACCGTGTCCTCCCTGGGAGCTGGCCTCCCCAACAGCCGTCGCCCTGGCACAGCACCCCTTCTGTCCCTTAGGTTTACCCCGGGCAGCAGTACCTGTCAGGAAGCCAGTACGCACCTGGTGCCGGGCAGCCTCCCGCCCCTTCCTCCTACCCTGGGCACCGGCTGCCCCTGCAGCAGAGCGTGGCCCAGGCCCTGCCCGCCGCTGGCCCTGCAGGATTGCACTACAAGGTAGGGTTGGGCCCTCTGGCCCACCGCACCCCCGCGGGTCCCTGTGCTGGGCCTTGGCCAGGCTGACGAGGGAGCTGGCCCAGAGGGATGAGAGTGAGCGGGCAGCCCGGAGCTCCTCGGTGGTCCCAAGCAGGGCGGGGATCAAGTTCTGAAAGGATCCTCTGCGGGATGTGTGTATCTGCTCAGAAAATGGCTGTAGGGAGCAGGTGGGGCGGGGGGCAGGCCCCCAGGCCACTTGAATGTTCTTTAGGGCACAGTGACCACATTCCCTCTGCTTGCTGGGGACGGGCCCGTCGGGGGCACGTGGGGAGGAGGAGGTGTGTTTTTTCGGCCTCTCCCTGGCTCTCCCACGACCCTTCTAACTTGGGGGGTGGGTAGTCCATCTCTGTTCCTGGAGTAGTAATGTCGTAAATTACGGAAGCATCGCGAGCCCCTTGTCGATTACTTGCCGAACGAGGAGAGCGTCCGAAGAAGAGACTAGAGGCCAGTGCCCCTGTGTGCGGTGGGCGCCCTGCCCCCAGCCCCCTCCTCGGGTTAAGTGTGGGGGCCAGGTGGGGGCCCTGGGCGCATGCACTTTTCTCTCCTGCAGCCCACAGAGCAGTTCAACGGGCAGGGCGCCAGCTTCAACGGGGGGAGCGTCGGCTACAGCCAGCCTGGCCTGAGTGGGGTACGGGCAGATGGGCGGGAGGCTCACGGGGTGGGCACATGGAGAGAGGGCGCCCAAGCAGGCGGAAATTGGGGGTGCCCAGCCAGAACCCCCCGGGACTGCCCCCGCTCGATTCTGTCCTCACTGTTCCGGCGGGCGCTCCCAGAACAAACTCTAACCCCCACCGTTCCACCTTGACCGTTTGCTCGACCCCACAGCCCGCCCGTTCCATCCCTGGCTACCCCAGCTCCCCACTGCCGGGGAGCCCCACGCCGCCCATGACTCCCGGCAGCAGCGTCCCCTACATGTCCGCCAGCCAGGAGGTCAAGTCTCCCTTCCTGCCCGACCTCAAGCCCAGTGTGAGCTCCTTGCACCCGTCACCGCCCGGTGAGTGTCGCCCGTTCTCAGCATGCTTGGGCTGGGGTCCTCTGGGGACATGGGGGTTGGGGGCCCACACCCCTGTCTTTCACCCATAGACGTCTTAGCGGATTTTTCAAGGTGTGGATCTTCTCTCTAGAAAGACATGCATGCACCCGAAACTCTGTGGATCATCTTAGGGGGTCTATGCATCCCTTGAAGTCTTCTCCCGGCTAGGGACCCCTTGGTCTGGGGGAGACTACCACAGCAGAACCTGAGGTCCTAGAAAGCTAGCTCAAGTGTGGGGATGGTGACGGGGGTCCATTCACATCTCCGCAGCCTCCCACTCCTTCCGAAAGCGCCAGCGGCACCCTCTTTCTGGGTCGGGGGCACGTTCTCCAGTCATAATTTAGGGGACCCTGGGCCAGGTGCCTGAGGCAGGATGGAACAGTGGGACCCCAAGATCCTGGGCTGCCCACAGCCCAGCCCCGAGGTGGGGGAGGAGGGGCCCTGCTCCCCGGCCTGCATCCCTGCGGTAAGGGGCGGGTGGGGGGCGTCCTTCGCGCCAGCTGCCGGCTCACGCCAGCGCGGCCCGCTCCCAGGCAGCGGCCCCTGTGACGAGCTGCGGCTGACCTTCCCCGTGCGCGATGGGGTGGTCCTGGAACCCTTCCGCCTGCAGCACAACCTGGCCGTGAGCAACCACGCCTTCCAGCTGCGTGACTCCGTCTACAAGACCCTAATGCTGAGGTGAGCTGGCGCCGGCCCAGCGTGCAGCCCCAACACCCCCCCGTCCCCGCGCCCCCACCGGCCTGTCCTCACTGCGCGCCTGGCCCGCGCAGGCCTGACCTGGAGCTGCAGTTCAAGTGCTACCACCACGAGGACCGGCAGATGAACACCAACTGGCCGGCCTCGGTGCAGGTCAGCGTCAACGCCACGCCGCTCACCATCGAGCGCGGTGACAACAAGACCTCCCACAAGCCGCTGTACCTGAAGCATGTGTGCCAGCCGGGCCGCAACACCATCCAGATCACGGTCACAGCCTGCTGCTGCGTGAGTGCCCCCTGCGGCGTCGGCCCCCCCCCGTCCCATCTCATCTCCTGGCCCCACGGCGTGGAGCCGCCTCCCTGCTTCCCGGCGAGGCCCGCGCAGGCGGACGGAGCGCTCCTGCTGACCCCGTCTCCCCGCGAGGAGGCTCAGGAGGCCCCCCGGCTGCCCATCCCGGAAGCCTCGCTGGGACTCACCAGGGCGAAGAGGGGCAGCCGGGCACACCCCAGCCAGCTCCGGGGGCTCACGGGGCTCCCGTAGGCCGGGGGCTCCCAGATGCCAGTGTTACCCCGGCGGTGGCCGGCCGGTGGGCTCCCCAGGTGGGCGGGGCCAGCCCGGGGCATGGGGGGGCTCCAGAGCAGGGGAGGCTCCCGGCCACGGCCCTGACCGGCTCCTCCCGCCGCAGTCGCACCTGTTCGTGCTGCAGCTGGTGCACCGGCCGGCCGTGCGCGCGGTGCTGCAGGGCTTGCTCAAGAAGCGCCTCCTGCCCGCCGAGCACTGCGTCAGCAAGAGTGAGTGGCCCTGCGGGGGGCCGGGGGGACAGTGGGCGGCCCACGTGGTCCCTCGGGGCTGTGGCGCCAGCAGCAGCCCCTTCGTCTAGCCCTCTGCCCTGTCGACACCAGTAAAGCGTAACTTCAGCAGCGGCACCATCCCCGGCACGCCTGGGCCCAACGGCGAGGACGGCGTGGAGCAGACGGCCATCAAGGTGTCCCTCAAGTGCCCCATCACCTTCCGCAGGATCCAGCTCCCTGCCCGTGGCCACGACTGCCGCCACATCCAGGTGGGTGGTCCCTGTGGAGCTCCGCCAGGACTTGTGACAGTGGTTTTCCGTTGCACCCTCCCCTGTCTCCGAGGATAGTCACCGCTCCCTTGCATTCGCGGGGTCTCCTCTCAAAAGGCGACGAGGCCACGGGTGCGGTCCTCCCGAGGCCCCAGGAGCGGCCCCTCGGATCCCAGACGCTCCGCCACAGGGTCTCCTTGGACACTGCGTCCTGGACGCGGCCCTTCAGCGCAGATGCCCAGGCCTTTGGCCGCGCGGCATCCCGTTCCCCTGAGGACTGTCTGTTTGGAGGGGCATCCCGGGGAAAGTCTGGCACATGTGGCTTCTCCACACGCGGGCAGATCAGCCCAGAAGCACACGGCTCGATCGTGGGGTGTGGCCAGGTCATCCCCGGCCCCCGTGTGAGAAGCCGCCTCTCCTGCCCCCCACAGTGCTTCGACCTAGAGTCCTACCTACAGCTCAACTGTGAGCGGGGGACCTGGAGATGCCCCGTGTGCAAGTGAGTATCCCTGAGACGCCCTCATGGCGGCCCAGGCGCAGGGTGGTCCTTGTCAGAAGTCATCCGCTCCCCCCGCAGCACCAGGAGATACCCAAGTTAGGTTTGGGGGTCGCAGCCCAGACGACGCTGTGGCTCAGGGCAGAGACGTCACATGCAGGATCCCCTTCCTGAGGGGTCACCTCCCACGGGGTGGCCTCGGGCACAGTGACGGAGCGGAGCAGGCCTCCGAGCCCCATCCTCTTGGTTTCTGACAGCAAGACGGCGTTGCTGGAGGGGCTGGAGGTGGATCAGTACATGCTGGGGATTCTCATTTACATTCAGAAGTAAGTGTCCGCCCCTCGCCCGGGCTGCGGTTGGCAACGGTCGGCAGCGGTCGGTAGTGGTCGGTCTGCGGTCGGCAGCGGGCAGCCCCAGGACGGCTGAGAGGCGCCCCCCACCCCACTGCTCTGCTATGGCTGGAACCCACAGCCCCCCCGCCCCGGGCCCGTGGAATGTGCCGGGTGGCCACGAGCCTTGGAGGCCGGGAGAGGCAGCAGGACAGCTGGTGAGTAGCGCGCGTGTCCCCGGCCAGCTCTGACTACGAGGAGATCACCATCGACCCCACGTGCAGCTGGAAGCCGGTGCCCGTGAAGCCCGACGTGCACATCAAGGAGGAACCCGACGGGCCCGTGCTGAAACGCTGCCGCACCGTGAGCCCCGCGCACGTGCTCATGCCCAGCGTCATGGAGATGATCGCGGCCCTGGGCCCCGGGGCCACCCCCTTCGCCCCCCTGCAGCCCCCCTCGGCCCCGGCCCCTGGCGACTACCCCGGCCAGGGTGAGTACGGCGGGCTGGGCCCGGGGACGCGGATGCCGCGGGCAAATGGTCTGTCCTCTTCAGACCACCGCAGCGCTACCACGCGGGTCCCGCACCTGGGGGCCTGCTGGGGACGTGGCCATGGGGGTGGGCGGTAGCTGAGGAGCAGGAACCTTCTGCCAGCTTGCTTCTGGGCCCTCTCTGACCCCATGCGTGGGTGTGTTTGGGTGAGGCGGGCCCCAGAGCAACGTCTATGATGAGAAGAAGTGCCCTTTCCTGTGAGGTCTGGTGCTACCTGCGGGAGACCACTGGGGTCCCCCCTCCCTGGACCACTCCACCAGCACGAGCCCCCAGGCCTCACTCAGGACCGGCTATACTCTCAGGTTCCAGCTTCCTGGGACCTGGGACCTTCCCTGACTCCTTCCCGCCCGCCACACCCAGCACCCCGGCCCTTCCTGAGTTCACCGCGGGGCTGCCCCCCAGCTCCTATCAGTCTGACCTTCCCAGCAGCCTCCTGACACCAGAGAAGTCTGCCCCCTGCCTTCCAGGGCAGGTCAGTGCCGGCAGAGGGTCGGGGGGCCAGCTCTCAGGGAGGGGGGCCCAGGGCCATCTGACCAGGTTCTTTTCTCCTTCCTCAGATGGCACCAGCGGGTCACCTGGACCCGTCCCACAACTCCGGGCCACAGGGGCTGCATGCCCCCAGCCTTGGGGGGGGGCCCCAGGGCCCCAGCTGCACCATCCAAACCCTCCCCCAGCATCCCGGCAGCCCCTGGGCCCAGTGAGCTCAGGCCCCATCGGCGAGCTGGCCTTCAGCGCGGCCACAGGCGTGATGGGGCCCCCCATGTCTGGGGCGGGGGAGGCCCCGGAACCAGCCCTGGACGTGAGTACGGGCCCCATGCTGGGGAGCACGTGGGAGCTGGGGCTGGGAGGACGGCGTGCACAGCGTCCCCAGGGTCCACAAGCTTCATAGAAGGGAGAACATTGCCGCCCCAGTGACTACCAGAGCCAGGAGAGCTGGGCAGGTAGCATCAGCCCCGGCGAGGAAGTCGGGCACCTGCCGCAGCCGCGGGGTTGGCTCTGGGGACTGTGTCAAGCACCCAAGAAGACTGGGCTTGGAACTGACCACACCGGCTCAGAGTGCGGGCTGGCCTGTCTGTATCCCCTTGCTGGGTGAGCCAGAATCGGTGTGTGAAACGCAGGTAACCGTCCTCGACTCGAATAACCCAAACTCCCTGAAGTTCATGTCGAACGAAGTCAGAGCCGCTCCGAAAAGCGAGTCGCGGGCGCCGGTGAGCCCGCCCCTGCACTGGCCCTGCCGGCACCACATGTCCCTGGCTGGCCTTGGACAACCCATGTGCAGTGATTCCTGCTCAAAGAGCAGCCTCTGGCAGGGGGAGGCCCTGTACAGGCTGAGGGTCAGGGTCCGTGCAGGGCTGTGGTGGGTCCGAGGCCGGAGCCGCTGATGACTTTGCTTTGTCCCCAGCTGCTCCCAGAACTGACCAACCCGGAGGAACTGCTGTCCTACCTGGGTCCGCCTGACCTCCCCACAAACAGCAATGACGACCTGCTCTCTCTCTTCGAGAACAACTGATCCTGTAGACCCCACCCAGCCAGCGGGGATGCGCTGGCAGACGTCACCGGGCCCCGCCCCTCCCCACCTGTGGACCCAGAGCCCTGACACTGGAAGCATCTGCGCTGGGTGGGAGGGGGCCGCGGGTGGACCCCCTAACCGCCCCCTCCAGTGCGGAATGGGGTTCTACTAGATGCTCAGCCCTGCCCCAAGCCACCGCCTGGCCCCACCCCTACCCCAGCATTGCCCCGCCCACACACACCTGCTACCCTGGCCTCACGCCTTGCCCCGGTGCCCCCGGTCCTGCCTGCTCCCACCAGCCTGCATCTTGTCCAGCACTGACCCTTCTGTCTCAACAAGCCTTTTGCTCACGGGCGAGGAGCAGGGCTACTCTGTCCTGAGTCCGAGCTCGAAGTGGGATCAGGACCCTCTTCCCGCGGGAGGCTCTAGGCTAAGGCTGCAGGGCAGGGCGCCCCAAAGCACAACGATGTACATAACATAGGGACACTGCGGGTGTGGATGGCCCGTCCCTCCAGTGGGGGCAGGGGTGGCCACAGGCTTCGGCCTACAGGGCTGGGCACAGAGACCGCCCCCCACCCCCGCTCTGCGTACAGATTCTCCAGCGGGCTGCTCCTCTGAGGTCCCCTTTTCCGTGAAAGTGAAGAATCAGTCCCGCTGTGTTTTTTAAAACTGCCTTTCCCATGTCCGCCCTGGGGCCGAGCCAGGTGGGGGAAGAGGAGCCACTGCCCCCACTGGCCCGGGGCCGAGTTGTGTCCCCTGTCTGCCCGTCTCTATTAAAGGACTCCCTCACCGCGGGCCTGCCGGGTCCCTCCTTGGCGCCGGCCTGCGTTCCCCACGTGGGCGGGGCTCTGTTCCCAGCCCAGACCCAGCTGTTCCCGCCTCATGGTAAATTTCCCTGTCTCTGGAATTTTCCAAGTTGGCCTCTGCCAGAGAACTATTTTGCGAAGTGTCATCAGGGCGAGGAGACACATCTGCCACCCTGTCACCTTGTGTGGGCGTGCCTGGGGCAGGGAGCCAGCTGTCGAGTCGGGAGCTTCGGGAGGGACCAGGGCTGAAGGCCGGGCTGGCTCCAGACAGCAGCTCCAGGAGGCCCAAGGAGGGTGGCCCTGGGCTCCTGGGCCTGCACAGCCCCCTCCAGCTGTGCACCAGCTGCCTGGGTGGCCTTTCCCTCCTGGCCCAGCAGGAGAGGCTGATGCGCTTTGCAGCGGGGAAAGGGGGGTGGGCATAGGGCACTGGAAGCTCGGGGTGGGGTCTAGGGCAGGCAGGCCTGGGTGGCTTTACCCACTGACAACTGGGGACCCCAGATGTGGACCTTTGTGCCTCTGCAGCCTGTTTCTGTCTGAGGGGGCAGAAGCACGCTTTCAGTGCTGGCTGGGATTGGGGGGGCGGGGACAAGGAGACCCAGGGATGAGTAGGGCCTGTCCGGAGTTCTGTCTGTCATCCATAGCCAAGCTGGGGTCGGGGGGAGGCCGAGAACGGGTGCCGCACATGCTGTGGTCTCTGGACGGCCTCCTGGGTGCTGCTGGGCACAACGGAGAAATCCGGAGACGAGCCAGCGTTCACCCACAGGAAGGTGGACTCAGGCCACGACAGGACAGCAGGGAAACAGGGAGCACAGCGCCGTGGGCGCCCCTCAGCACGCGGTGAGGGGGCACGATGCGGAAGTCCACGCATCTCAGCACAGCTTGACACCAGACACGGGTTTCCCAGGAGTCCCACGCCTGGGCCACGGGTCAGGAAGAAGGTGGGGGCGTGGATGGGCTGCCCGCACCGCTTCCCCGCGGGGGTGGCACCCCAGGGGTGGCACAGGGGTGCGCTTGGGGACGGGGGAGGCGTCAGTGACGTTCGGCTCCTCGAGGGGAGTGCAGGCTTCTCAGCTGCCACTGTACACTCTGTCGGTCACGTCCTCCCCTGCGTGCCGCGCGCACCACTTCAGACAAGCGGAGCCGGGCCCTGGCGCAGAACTGGAAACCAGCCACGTGCCAAGCCCATCCCTGAGCGCAAGGAATGAAGCTGGGGTTTGCCAACAGCGTCGCTGCAACAATGTGTCCCGTTTCGGGGAATAGTAACAGGTGGTAAAGTTAAGCACTGGACAGCCTGGGGGTGGGAGGAGTTGCCCGGGAAATCAGGAGCCACCGAGACGCAGCGGCGCGTCGGCGCGTCCGCGCACCCGCCTTCAGAGGTGCTGCGAGCGCAGCGTCACGACGTGGAACAGTCGCGAGCGTCTGCGGTCCAGGAGTTCTCTTCACCTCACTGTCCACTGGAAGGAACTAGAAAAAACACACGAGGCAAAGCAGCAGAAGGAATGAAGACATGACAGGTGCGAGACCAGAAATGTGGCAGCGAATCCGGGCGAGCGAAACTTCGATTTGACCAAGTGCCTCGGGTCAGAAGTGGGGCCAGAGCAGCTGTCAGAGGGACGAGAAGGGGGTCCCCCGTGAGCTGCCGGCGGTCAGACATGCCCCCCCCGACCGTGAGAGCACGGGGCCCCAGAGCACCGGCCCGAGAAGCCGTGGACAGCATGAGGAAGGGGGTAGAGACCCTGGCCCAGGACCAGATGCTACCAGATGTCAGGGCAATGTCCCTGTCCCCACGGCCCCTGCCCACTGGCCGTCACCTGGCCACCTCCCAAGCTGGGCCGATCACAGGGACCCACCGGGACTTCAGGGCCACCGTCAGAGGTGGGGGGTTCTGGACAGGATCAAGGAGATGTTTCAGGGTCCTGGGACTATGGATGCCTTCTTAGTTGGGGGTCATCAGCCACTCGCCCGATCCGTTTGAGCTGAGGAGCAGTGAATCGCCCGGATGCCAAGTGCACTAGACTCCGTGATGTCACGCGGCCATCCCTGTCCCCTGCAGCCACCTCTGCCTCTGCCACCAGGGACTGGCTTCACGTGGTCTCGAACCCGTGAGTGGAGCCACAGGGCTGCACCCCACCTTTAGCCATCGGCTACACCGCTCTGTCTTTGACGCTGTGGTGGGGGGTGGGATCTGTGGCTCCTGCCCCCTGCTCAAACCCTTCCCGTGTCCGCTCGCCTCAGCTCAGGCTGCAAGTGCCCACAGGCTGCTCACTGGGAGGGAAGGATTCAAGACAGCCATCCTGAAAGGGCCGTACACGGGCAGACACAGCCCCTATCACAGAGTGATAGGCCTGTCCCCTTGGAGAGCCTCGCTGTCTAGAGCGGCTGTTGCTACGGAGCAGAGACCAGAGCCTCCAAGCCCTGCCCTCGCTGATGCCACTGGAAGGCCCCGACCACACACTCTCTGGTGGCAGCTAGGGGACCCGCGACCAGAGTGGGGTCGGGAGCACTCCCCGACACAGGGAACAGCTACCAGAAGGGGGTGGGTGCGTGTGGCCCGTAGGATCGTTCCTCACCCTGCCCACGGCCCACCTGTCCACCCTCCGGCCCTGCACCTTCCACACTGGCCACCCCTGGGGTTTTCCAGGGTCCTCCACATCCTACCCACTGCAGGCTGTGGCTGACTTGCCCCTGCCCCGGGGAGCCCTCTGCTTCTGGAATAAGCGGCTGCTGCTCCCCGCCACCCCACGGCTGCCTCCCTGATCCCCATCGCAGTTGATTAATCATAGCTCAGTAGTGATCATTTTCTGATGTTTTATTTAAAAACACTTGAGCCTTTGCACACAGCACAGGGAGCACCCGCACAAGCCCTGGGTTCGAGGATGGCCAACATTTCGCCAGCCCAGCCAGCTCCTTCTGTCTTCCCACGTGGCTGCATTTTTTATCCCCCTGCGGGTTTAGTGGCCGCCGACTTGGGAAAGTCCATTGCAGCTGAGCTCTCGGCGCACATCTTGGAAAAGCACGAACGTTCCCTTATGAGAGCACCCTCCTTACCGCGGCAGGGCAGCCGCGCTCCACGCCGTGCTCCCTCCCGGCCTGGCGTCCCAGCGCCTCCCGTAAACTGCATCCAACCCCGGACGCAGTCCGGGTCGCACTCGGGGCCGGTTGTCCTGTCTCTACTCTCAGCGGGGCAGAGTCCTTGGCGTTTTTCCCTTACGCCAATTTTCCGAACGATTCAAGTGAGTTGCCTCGCAGCAAGTCCAAGGGTCACTTTCTCCTTCACCCCTGTGTGTCCTGTCCCCTGTCCCCTAAAAGGGATGTCTGGAGCTTCACTAAACATTCTGGGTCAGACGAGCATTGCTATCTGCCTTTCCTACGAGACTGTGAGCTCCATGGGAACAGACCTCTTTTGTGTCCTGATTTATTCCAAAGCCAACGTTTGTCCAAGAGATTAACCTGGGCAGACGAGGGCGAGTAGGAGCGGGCTGCCTGCGGTCAGCGTGCAGGGGGCGCTGAGCACCCAGCACCCTCACAGGCGCCCCCATCCGCACCTCCCCCCACACTCCCAGCCTACCCCGTTGCTGGCTGAGCACCTGTGTCCTGCAGGGTCGCCGTGGGACGGGCAGCAGGTGTCTGGCAAGCATCTGCTGAGATGAGGACTGGCTCCCAGCACGGCCCCCCACCCCGCCCACTCTTGCAGACCCCGAGCAGGGTACCTCCCGCGCCCCGAGCAGTGGCCCTGCTCTTCTGTGGGACTCGGCTGAGCAGGGGACAGGCTTCACGCCCAAGGGCCACCTTCCAGTGGAGGGACCCTGGTGGGAGCAGGCAGGATAGTGCTGCCTCTCCTTCCGGAGCGCTGACTCTGGGGCACTCCCCTCATGTGCTGAGATCAGTGGCACCCACACAGCAGGAGCCCACCAGCCCCATGAGGTGATCTGTCGCAAAGCCAAACCAGGGCGTGAGGTCCTGCTTTCTGGCCCTCCACCGGCCTGCTTTTCCAGCTTCCCCTGTCAGTGGCCAGTGGGTGGCCAGCAGGTGGCCAGCGGCCATTGCCTCTGTGTCCATTGACCCATCCCCCTGCCCCCCACCAGGAGCCCAAAGTAAGACAAGCCCACGGTGCCACCCATGGAGCTCAGCTGCCAGAGTCATGGTCCCCCAGAGCTCCTTGCGACCAGGAAAGCCTGCTTCTGTACAGTAAACACACTCTCATGGCAAAAAAAAGTAAAAATAAAAATAGGGGTGCCTGGGTGGCTCAGTTGAGTGTCTGCCTTCAGCTCAGGTCATGATTCTGGGGTCCTGGGATCGAGTCCCGTATCGGGTTCCCTATTCAGCGGGGAGCCTGCTTCTCCCTCCCTCTCTGCTGCTCCCCTACTTATGCTCTCTCTCTGTGTCAAATAAATAAATAAATAAAATCTTTAAAAAAATAATAAAAGTGGGATCAGCTGGGTGGCTCAGTGGATTAAGCCTCTGCCTTCGGCTCAGGTCATGATCTCAGGGTCCTGGGATCAAGCCCCGCATCAGGCTCTCTGCTCAGCGGGGAACCTGCTTCCCCCTCTCTCTCTGCCTGCCTCTCTGCCTACTAGTGATCTGTCAAATAAATAAAATCTTTAAGAAAATAAATAAATAAAATAAAAATTTTAAAAAATAATAATAATAAAAGTGGGTGCCTGTGTGGCTCAGTCGGTTAAGCAGCTGCCTTCGGCTTGGGTCATGACCCTGAGGTCCTGGGATCGAGTCCCGCATCGGGCTTCCTGCTCCATGGGGAGCCTGCTTCTCCCTATCCCTCTGCCTGCTGCTCTGCCTACTTGTGCTCTCTATCTCTCTGTCAAATAAATAAATAAAATCTTTAAAAATAAAAATAAAAATAAATAAATAAATAAATAAATAAGACCAACCAAACGGCCCCCACAGGCGGCAGCGGAAGGACACGCAGCCTGCACCGCGGCGCCCCAGTTTGCGCGGTCGCGCGACTGATAAAGGGTTAATACCCAGAACGTGACCAGAGCCCGACACCTTGACAGTCAGAAAAAGCACACGGGGCGCCTGGGGGCTCAGGTGGTGAAGCGTCTGCCTTCGGCTCAGGTCATGATCCCGGGGTCCCGGAATCGAGTCCCGCGTCCGGCTCCCCGCTCAGCAGGGGTCTGCTGCTCTGCCCCTCCCCCAGCCTGTGTGCATTCTCTCTCTCAAATAAATAAATAAAATCTTTTAAAAAAGAAACAAACAAACAAAGAGCGAGCAAACGACCCAATGAAAAGAATGGGCGGAGGACTTGAGCAGACGTTTCTCGGAAGAGGACACAGAGGGCGGCCCCGCGACAGGATGCGGCGTCTGTGACCATGAGGACGATCCCAAACAAAACCACCACCTCACCCCTCACAGCCACCAAATTAGAGAAACAAGCAGGACACAGCAGGTGCTGGTGGGACCTGGAGGACCTGGGACCCTCGAGCTCTGTTGGTGGCTGTGGCCACAGGGCCGCAGTGGCAGGAAACAGCATGGTGGTCCCTGACAGAATGAAACCCAGGTTAACCGTGTGATCCAGTGAGGGCCACTCGGGGTCATGCACCCAGAAGGACCGACAGCAGGGACTTGGCCACGTTCACAGCAGCCAGAGGCGGGAAGTGCCCCGAGTGTGCATCCGTGGGTGAGCGGATAAACGAAAGAGGGCATGTCCCTGCCGTGGGACATCACGCAGCCACAAAAAGGAAGGACACCTGCAACACTGATTTGTCCCCGGGGACACGACGCGGCGTGAAATAAGCCGGTCACAGAAGGACACAGTCCCACCTACAGGAGGTATCCCAGAAGCTGCAGTGAGAGCGGGCAGAGCAGGCGGCGGGGGTGTGGGGGAGGGGTGGGGACTCCGTGTTGGGGGGGCACAGACAGAAAGTTCTGGAGATGGAGAGTGGGGATGGCAGCATGAAATGAACGCGCTCCGTGTGGCGGAGCCGTCCACACCGGCTGGAGCGGCGAATGTCCTATCGTGTGTGCGGCACCAGAGCCTTCTGTCTGGTTTACTTCTGGGACCAGGTGTACCGGCGATGAGCAGGGCACCCGGGGCGCATCGCCCGCCTCTAGCTCCTGCCAGCCGCGCGGGCTTGCTGAGTCTCATCTCCCTGGGGAAATGACCAGCGTCCACTTCGAAGGGCTGGTGGGAGGACTCCACGCTGACCCCAAAAATGGCACCTGACACTCCCTAGAGCTCTGAATGGACTCAGGCCTCAGTCCCCTGGGTTTGGTTACTGTACCTCCTTCTCTGTTGGAGGGATTCCCTACCTCGTGAGTCCCGGTGGGAGGCTGTGGGAAAGCCCCAGACCCCAGCAGTCTCCAGTGACCTGGGCCATCTGGGAATCCAGGCAGCAGACACCTGGCTCCGCCTCCAAAACGCAGCCCTGTCTGGAGGCTGAAGAAGCAGCTGGAAGGCCTCCCCCAGCCCTGGAGGGGTCTGGTCCTCCCTGTGCCACTTTCCCGGCTCAGGAGGCCGGTCCCTTGTCTGCTGCTGGCCGTCCATCTCCCCGGAGCGCCCCTCTCGCCACCTCATCACCAGCAGAACGCAGGGGGTTCGGTGGTGGTGCGGCCAGGCCCAAATATCCAGTTTCCCGGATTCTTGCACGGAGGGCGACCGCCGCTGGGCGGCTCGGGGGACGCCGGGAACAGGACTGATCGGCAGCGTCACTCCCAGCCTGCAGTTTCCTTCTCTCCCCTTCCCTGGTCTTCCGGCAGCCCGGCCGGATGAGCTCGGACGTGAACTTGGGAGACACGGAGCGGGGGAGAGGCGCCATCTGGAGCCCTGAGCTGACCAGCCTGGGGACGGCAGGAGCTGAGTCCCCAGGGCCCCCGTCGTGGCCTGTGGGCCCTACGGCTTCTCATGTAGGCTTGTGTTATTTTATTTTTAGCAGCTGATACTTAATTTATTACAGCTGTCTTTCTAAAAACATAAATCTAAAAACAAAAACGTAATTCTTTAGCTTGCAAACCATCTAAGTCTGCTTGTGAGTATAGCAGATTTGAAATTGTTCAAATACACCTTCAAATACTTCAACAGCCGTTCTAAATATAATATATCTGGTTTCCTTTAAAGTCCTTATTTGGCCAAAAATAACAAAGAAAACCTCCCTGAGCATTAAATAAGATTGATGAACTTCTAAATATGTTGAATATAAAGTTGTCTTAAACGTGAGGACACAATACATAACATTTGCAGGATTTCGATGCACAGGTCTGAACCGGAAATCTCAATCAACTCGTGACTACACATTTGAAAATGCAGTTTGGGGTTGGGGACAAGGAGTTCCTAAAAATGGGCACGAGGTCCTTTGGGGATGCGTCCTTGCCCACACCCCTTCACTCACGGGCTGAGGGGACACGCAGTATGCCGTCTCACAGGTCTCTTCCTCTGAACACCCTTAACCACGGGGCGCCTGGGTGGCTCAGTGGAGCCTCTGCTTTCAGCTCAAGTCGTGATCCCAGGGTCCTGGGATCGAGCCCCGCATCGGGCAGACTCCCTGCTCGGCGGGGACCTGCTCCTCCCTCTCCCTCTGCAGCTGCTCCTGCTAGTGCTCGCTTTCTCTCTCTGTCAAATAAATAAATCCTTAAAAATAAAATAAATAAATAAACCTCCTTAACCACGACGCAGTCCTCAGGTCCATAAATGTCTCCTCAATATCTGGTGGCATCTGTGCCCGCAGGGCAGCCAGAGGACCTCCGTATCCTTTCTAGGCCCACCAGCCCAGGGAGGGGGTGCAGACAGGGGTACCTGCTGGGATGGCATTTCCCACACAGCTCCCTGACTCTGGACTTCCCGGTCAGCTCGATTCCCTGACAGCGCATAGGCACTGGGCTCTGCCCTAGACCCTCAATGCCTAGACAAATTCCCCTGGGAGCCACTGTTGTGGGCATCCCCCCCTTGGTGTTGGCCTGCTCTGAACCGAACGGTGGGGTGGTCCCTGCGGCCCCGAGTGGAGGACCCTGCCTCATTCACGGGGCCGGATGCCAGCCGCCACAAAGCACACAGGTCCGTGGGGCTGGTGAAGCAGAGGTCGGGGGGCCCGAGCGGGAGCAGCTTGAGGGGCAAAGTGAGGCAGGAGTCTGGGACGGGGCAGCACCAGCACCAGCTATTCCTGCAAGCGAGTTCAGAGCGAGGAGAAGGGGAGCGGTGGGTTGGGAGGAGGCAGGCCACACATGCAGGACGGGCCTGGACAGACAGCGGCCTGGAGAGGACAGACAGGTCAGGGAAGAAAGCGAGGGTGCTGGCGGCTCTCAGCAGCCTGTCGAGGGGGGTGGGAGTAGAGGCAAGCCGCCCATCCCTCGACCACGTCCACGGGCAGGCTGGCTGTCCGAAGCCGGGAGAGCCTGCTGACGCCCATGTGGGCGCAGGGCCAGGCCTGGCCCTGGGGGGGACTCACGGAGAAGCCCACCGGGGAGACGCACCCAGAGCCAGCTCTTGTGGGCCCTTCCATTCAGCACACGGAACTGCAGGCCTCGCCTGGGCATTGATTCAACACACCTTTACTGAGCTCTATTCTGAAGGGTGTTCTCAGCCACCCAACTCCGGGAGAGCTCGGGAAAGCGTCCCAGGGAGGACCCAGCACAAAGTCAGCTTTGCAGGTGGAGAGCAGGGAGGCCCTGTGTAGGCAGGAAAGGGTGAGTCCTGCAAAGCCAGGGCTGGTGCGGAGAAGCTCAGGTGGCAGAAGGACCGTCCGCCTACACAACCGAAGCACAAGCGGGCTGAGACGCGGCCGTGAAGGGCTGTTTCCATCTGTCCTGTGTCGGTTAGCACGGGAGTTACAATTTCAGAGGATTTGAGAATGATTATTCTGGAAGTCCCTGGGAAAACTGGGGCCCAGTAATCAGGCAGGGCGCTGCTGCTGAAGGCCAAGCAGGAGCTGTAGCTGTGGGAAGGCCTGGGGAGGGAGGAGGAAGAGGCCTGGGGTGGAGGAGGAGGAGCGGGAGGCCGTGGCGGCAGCCTGGGGAGGGAGGTGGCAGAGCTGTCTGCGAGCCGAGCCGTTCATCCATGAGGAGGAATGGGCGAGCAGGGAGGATCCATGGCAGCTCTGGAGGGAGCCGTGGGCTCGGGGGCTGTCCTAGAAGCCTCCCGGTGATCTGAGCCTCGGGAATGGGTGAGACTGACCGTGGTGGGTGTGTAGGGAGCACCACCGAGTGGAACACGGAACTGTGACTAGGGAGCAATCTGAAGTTCATGGGAGAAGGCTGAACCGGAGAGACGGTTGGGGGAGCCAAGGCCTCAGGGAAGCAGTAGGAGCTGTGGGGGACACGGCTGATGCAGGGCAGTGTCAGGGAAGGGGGGCCCGGGACAAGCCCTGGTACTGTGGACCCTGAAGTCACAGCAGCAGCAGGAGGACAGACGGTCCACGCCAGTCCCTGGGCGAGAGGCACACAGGAGACGAGTCACCCTCTTCCAGAGTGGTCTGTTTCCTTAGTGTTTTCAGTAACCTGGTTTTTCTCCCATTATGTTCTCTGTGGCTCAGAGACATCTTGGGAGACGCATTCGTGCAGAACACGCTATAGGAACAAGGTTACAGAGCCGTGCTGGTGGGTTTAGAGCACCCCGGAGCTAGTGGGATCAGAGAGCTGTCACGCAGGGAGCTGTCACGGTCGAGTTTGCTTTGAGTGTGATTCATCCAAACAAGGCAGGACAGCCCCGCATTCCTGAGGTTCTGGGCCGGCTGATACTTTACTCAGTTAGGAAGTCCGGTTCAGCTGATAATGCTAATTCGGGACTCCCTGCCCCACCGGCTCCTCCAGCAGGATCACCTTCTTGAGTGCACACACTGCATGCTGGTATAAAGGCAGGGGGCAGCTCCGGGACCGTGCTGACCCCGGGGATGTTTACCAGAAGGCAGGACTTTACTGGGACGTGAGCGTGAGCCAGGTCACTTTGCATTCGCACCATCCTCCCTTTCCTAGGATGGGTCCCTAAGTGCTGCAGGGCTCGGTGTGGAGGCCTGAGAGCCGGGCAGTGAGTTTAGGGCTGAGGGCCTGGGGCACTTTGTTTCAAGCAAAAGGGAAAAGACGGCTTCCTCAAGGTCACCAAGCACCAGGTGACACGGGAGAGAGAGGGGAAAAACGCAGTTTCCAGGTCTGGCTTTGGGAACACTCGCAGGCCGGTGACCCCGAGCAGCTGCTCACAGGGAGGAGCCTCACTTTGCAGCGGTGACAGCGGGGGCCGCGGGGCGGCGGGGCCGGGAAGCAGGGTCTGCCAGCCCAGCACACGCGGGCTCCGCACGCAGCTGCCGGGACAGCGCGGGATGCCCGCGGCGGGGTGCATCGAGCGGCTTCCCGGGCCGGGCGGACGACACACGACAGGACACCGGGACTGCTACCACTGAGCGGCCGACGAGGACGTGACGACCCCCTTCCAGCCTCCGCACGGGGGACGGGGCCACCGTCCGCGTCCGAGCCCGGGCGTGGGGGTGGGCGCCGTCTGGGGCGCGGCTCACTCCTGCTCCCCAGGTCGAAAGGGGGCAAGAGAGCGCGCCGCGTCTCTGCAGGTCCGCGCCTGCCGGGCCCTCGCGTCAACGTCCTCCTCCCGGGGAAAGCTCGAGCGGACAGTGCAAGATATTTTCGGAAAGTAGGGCATTTTGGAGGAATTTCGTAACCTCTGAGACGGGGGCGGCGGCGCCTCCCGTGCGCTGGAGAGGGGGGCAATGCCCGGGGCCACCCGGTGCCCCCAGCCGCGCGCGGGGTCGCGGGGTGCGGGCCTGGTGGGGGGCGGGCGACCTTGGCGGGCGGCGCGACCTTGAGGCCTGCGTTCGCCTCAGTTGCCCCCTCTGCGCAATGGGGACACGCCCTGGCCGCCGGGCTGCGTAGGCCCGCCCGCACCATAGCCTCCGTCCCCCTCCCGCCCGGCGCCTCCTCCACCGCTCCGCGGCGCGCACGGCCTCGGTCCCCACGCCCGCACCCCATCCCCAACCCGGTCCCCACGCCGCAGCGCCGCGACGGAGCCCGCAGGCGGGAACCTGCCTGCGCCGTCAGCGCGCACGCGCGCCCCCATCCCGCCCCTCCGGTGCTGTCTCCGCTCATAGGCCAGTCGCACCATCACTCCGGCGAGCTCGCGCTCGCGATTGGCCAGGGTCCGGGCGCGCGACCGGCTGTGGGCGGGGCCCGGTGGGCTATAAAAGGGACGGCGGCGCGGCTCGTGCCGCCTTGCAGACGCCGCTGCTCCGGAGCCGCCTGTGCCGCCCAGCCATGGTTAACCCCACCGTGTTCTTCGACATCGCCGTGGACGGCGAGCCCTTGGGCCGCGTCTCCTTTGAGGTGGGGGTGCGGGGCGCGCCGCACGGGCGCGGGCGGGCGGGCGCGGGCGGACGGGGGGCGGCGGCGAGCGGGGGCGCGGGCGGGCGGCGCCGGCCGGCCCCTGCCCGAGGAGCGCGGGCGGTGCGGCGCCATTTCCTGACGAGGGGCCATTTTGGGCGGCCGGGGGCGGCGGGGGAGGGGCGGCGACGGACAAAGGCGGGGCGGCGGGGGAGGGGCGGCTCGCACGTGCTCGGGCCGCGCGCTCGGGGTGGGCAACGCCCGCAGGCGGGGCAGCGGGGGCCCTGGGGGACGGCGGGGCGGCGGGGGGGTGCACTGCGGAAGCGGCGGGGCCCCGCCCGGCGGATGCGTGCGACGCCCCCGCCTTGCGCCGACGACGCCGGCCCCGCCCGCCCAACGGTTCCCCGGGGACTCTGGGCGGCGCACGGGGACGCGCCCGGCCGCCCTCCGCACGTGGCGCGGTCTCGGCCCCTCTCGGGGGCTCACCTGCCGGGGGACGTGGGGGATCCCCTCCGGGCGGCCTCCGGGGGCAGATTCTGGCCTCCCCCGCCCCGAGGCCGGGCGGGCGGGGCCTGCGGGAGGCGCCTGCACCGCGCGCCTGTACTCGTGCAGGGCAGTGCCGGGGCCGCGGGGCGGGGACTTCCTGGCAGGCGCGTCCGTAGCCCCGTCGCGGGCACGCGGCGTCAGTTATGTCTAAAGTGGGCCCCGCGTCCCGCGGGGACTCCCGGTGCAGGGCGGCCCCGGGAGCCGACGGGGGTGAGGTCGCAGCGGGGGGCTGAGCGCTCCGGAGCCGATGCTCGGGGCCGCCGCGCGCGTTCGGAAGCGTGAGGCCCCCGACGCTGGGAGCAGGGAAGCCTCGCGCGGGCTCCTGGCCGGTGGAGGAGTTTGGCACGTCTGGGTCTCGTGTTGCCCAACCCGGCCCCACGGGACCTCCGCCTGGCGGGAGCCGTTGGTGGTTGGGATTCACGATCATCACCGAAGAGGCATTTTCCTGTGGCGAGAGAAGGGCTTCGTGCTTCGGGAGCCCCGAGACGGGCTGCTGAGTCGCAGACGCGCGCGGACGCTAATCACACTCTGTTCTCTCGCAGCTGTTCGCAGACAAGGTGCCGAAGACGGCAGGTGAGTGCCCCTCGTGCGAGCCCTGGCGCGGCAGGTGGCGACCCTGAGCGCCTGCGAGTGTGTCTATGTACATGCGGGTCTGTGTGTTTTCTTGCAACAGAGAACTTCCGTGCTCTGAGCACTGGGGAGAAAGGATTCGGTTACAAAGGTTCCTGCTTTCACAGGATCATCCCGGGATTTATGTGCCAGGTATGGGATGCGCTGGTGTGAGTCTCCCTGAAGAGCGAGCTGGTGCGTGTGCGTGAGCTGCTGCCCACTGTGCGGTCCGCTTGACCTTGCGAGTCAGCTGGAGTTGGTGTTTTAAGGGTAGAGTTTCGAAGTTTGGTGCTTTTTCCAATCGCGCTGCCAGGAGTGACAGGTTTTGTTCCTGTTCACAGGGTGGGGACTTCACACGCCATAATGGCACTGGTGGCAAGTCCATCTACGGGGAGAAGTTTGATGATGAGAACTTCATCCTGAAGCACACGGGTCCTGGCATCCTGTCCATGGCCAACGCTGGACCCAACACAAACGGCTCCCAGTTCTTCATCTGCACTGCCAAGACTGAGTGGTAAGGGCAGAGCACAGCGAAGGCTGCCAAGGGGCGACAATCCCTCGCTTCCCTGGTTCTGTTTTCCATCTAAAGGGGTGGGGGGACGTGGGGGAGCTACAGAATTCCATCCTGTACTACAGAAGGCAAGATACTTGGGGCGCCTGGGTGGCTCAGTGGGTTGAGCCTCTGCCTTGGGCTCAGGTCATGGTCTCAGGGTCCTGGGATCGAGTCCCCTGCCTCGGGCTCCTTGCTGGGCAGGGAGCCTGCTACCACCACCCCACCACCCCTGCCTGCCTTTCTGCCTACTTGTGGTATGTCTGTCAAATGAATAAAATCTTGAAAGACACTGGAATAGTGAGATGGGCGTTCAGCGGAGGAGTCAGGGTGAACAGTGCTTCTGCAGGAGGGCTGGACGCTTGATCTCAGGGTCGTAAATTTAGGCCCCGTGTTGGGTGTAGAGATCACTCACAAAGGAAAGAGCGGTGCTTTCATGTGGTCAGTGTGTGCTCGTTGGCTCTCCAGGGCCTGTGAGAGTACACGAGCTGGGGGAGGTACTGGAGAGGTGGAGGAGAAGCAGACTCCCCGCTGAGCAGGGACCTCGGGACCCTGAGACGATGACTGGAGCAGAAGGCAGGTGCTTAACCCACTGGGCCACGCGGGCGCGCTTCAGGGTCTGTTTCAAGCAGAGCATCGTTAACAGCAGTTGAGAGGATTTTCACCTTCTGAAGCCGATTCCTAGTCCCCAGTTCCTAGTCACCGTGGCGTTGCCGTTTGTCCGGCTAGACGGATGCAGTGTTGGGTCGGGGGCACTGGCACTAAAGGCCGAGTGTGCCCCCTTCTGATGTTCTCAGGTGTACTCTGCGGGGGGTGTGGTCCCCGCTCCCTGCCCTGCACAGTGCGAGCCACTTGGTCCCCGGCGCTGATGCCGCCTGTCCTCTTGTAGGTTGGATGGCAAGCACGTGGTCTTTGGCAAGGTCAAAGAGGGCATGAACATCGTGGAGGCCATGGAGCGCTTCGGGTCCAGGAACGGCAAGACCAGCAAGAAGATCACCATTGCTGACTGTGGACAGATCTGATCAGTCTGACTTGTGTTTTATCTTAACTACCAGACCATTCCTTCCGTAGCTCGGGAGAGCGCCCTCCACCCCTGCCTGCTCGAACTACCCCAGAATCTCCGCTCGCTGCGGTTCTGCGGGTTCCATGGTTCCTTACCCCCAGGCCTAGCTGGATCTCAGAGTTCAGTTTATGATGAAATAAAACCTAAACCACAGCTGTCTGTCCTTGTTTGGGGAGGGTGGGGGGCCTGTACAGCCTTCCCTTGCAATGGGTTGGTTTGCTCCCCTGACCCAAGAAATAGCTTTCAGGAGGTGTCCCCAAAGTATGTGGGGGCTGGGGGTCCACAGGCTGCGACTTGCGCAGGAGGTGACCATGCTGGACCAGAGCTCTCGAGTGGGGGTGGGGACCGCTACAGGAAGTGGAATCCTAACTCCTGGAAGCCTGCATTTGGACGTGTCTGCTGGCATTAAGGGGGGGGGGTGCTAGGTTTCCCCCTTTCGCCATGTGGGCTCTGTGCTTTATTTTTTTTTAAAGATTTTATGAGGGAGAGCAGTAGGCTTCCTGCTGAGCAGGAAGCCTGATGTAGGACTTGATCCGAGGACGCTGGGATCATGATCTGAGCCAAAGGCAGGCGACCCGCTCTGCCCGGGCTCACCTATGCCGAGTCTAACCACTGGCAGCACCTGGTTCTGGTTCTCCTGTGAGGCGATTGCTTTGTAGATGCCCAGGGCATCTGCGGGAGAGCCTGGGGAAGGTCTTTGGCGGGTTGTGGAGCAGCTAGATCGTTGACTTCAGGAACAGCCTTTGGGGAAAAGGTCGGCAAGCAGGGAAGACGTTAACAAAGGAAAGGAAAGTGATGGGGAAAGGCGGGCGGGAGCCCAGGACTCTGCTTGCCCCATGACCCGAATCCCCACCTCTGTCAGGACCCGTTCAAGGGTTGCCACCCTGCCATCGTGGGAACCTGACCGTCCTGAGCTGCTAGGTCCGGTTGAGGCAAGGCCCTTCCCCTTTGTGAGCTGGGCTTGAGACCAAGTGTGCAAATGATCAGTGAGAAGCTCGTTGGGCGGGCAGAAGGGAGCCTGCTAAGGGTCTAGAACTACAAGCTAGGAGCACCCTCTGCTCCCCACAGCACCCCTGCCCGCAGGGGCTCTCGAGCCGGGAGCCGTTTGAGTGGTGCGAGAATGTCCCGCTGCTGGTCGGTTTCCTCTGCACACGGTGCTGGTGCGTCTGCGCTGTGTCATTTTCTCCTGTCCTCAGGGTGACTGTGGGGACACTGTCCATGTGTATCTTGTGTCCAGGAGAGACGTTTCATCAACCCAGTCTGCCTTGTTCATTTGTTAACAGGTTAGTCCTCGATCATCCACACCTGGTCAGTGGTTGTGTCCATTACGGTGATGCCGGGGGGTGAAGCCAAAGTCAGTGGAAGTCAGTCCCAGTCCCCACAACGTGACAACGCAGTGTCACGGTTGCTGTGTTTGCAGGCTTCAGCCCACCCTTGAGGGGAGGGGACCGCACAAGGGCACGCAACCAGGGTGGGGATCCTCAGGGCCACCTTTAGAAGTTGCCCAGCGTCCATGCACTGGGAGGTCTGGGAAGGAGAGTGGCAGCCCGCCTGGCCTGCCTGTCGCCCGCGGCGCGCTCCTGGTTCCCTCGCCACAGGCAGCGTGGTTCTGATCTCTGTGCCTGTCCGTCTCCAGCACCCATGTGTCTCCCCAAAACATACTGGGGTTGGTTTTCAAAATGGGGGCAGCAAGCTCAAACCTATGCAAAGTAAGGGTCGATCAGTGCTCCATGATGAAGGCCCCCAGGAGAAGGCGGGATGGGCAGGGTCCACGTTGCGGTGTGGCTGCAGCATCCCCCACGCCCTGGGGAGTTGGCCAGCCACACTCCCTGGATGGCAGGCCTCACCCAACGCCTCTAGCACCTCTGAAAATGGGGCAGAATCCATACAATCTGGTATCTGGTCCATATTCAGGTTTTCCCCAGGGGGCTTGGGACAAGTGTTACGGTGGGATTCCCCTAAACTGGATGCCTTCCGTAACCCCTTCTCCACCTGGCCGGGACCCAGCCCAGGCCCCACGTCTTGTTCTGTGTCTCCGGTCTCTCTAAATCCACAAAATCCTTCCACTTTTTTTGCATAGTGGGATTTCTGTTAACTTAAGTACTTTCTTGAGATTATAATTACACATCATAAAATTCACCCTTCTTAAGAGAATAATTGCTAGTGAATTTACTGAGTTGGGCAATTGTCACCATAATCCATCGCCCGAGGCCCCAGGAAGGCCACATGCCCAGACCCGTGCGCTGTCATGCCCGCTTCCATGGGGGGGGCAATCCCAGGACCTGAGATCATGACCCGAGTTGAACTCAGACGCCCAGCCGACTGAGCCACCCAGAGGCCCCAGTCTGCACTTTTCTTTATGTCATCGGCTCCCTAAGTAGCTGGGGACGGTGACGTCCGGCAGCTCCTCAATTCTGGAGCTGCCGGACGTCACCTGTCCGTGTCCCTTCCTTGCGTGTTCCTCTGTGAGTTGGAAGTGAAGCGGAGAACGTTCATTACTCTCAAGCTGACCCTTCTTAGCACGAAGACCTTGCGGGTGAGGCTGTGTGCCCTCGACCCCGCCTCTTGTGGGGTGCACCTGACCTCGGGCCGACTCCGCAGGGAGGCAGCGCTGCCCGTCGGATGGCCCCACTGGAAGGGACTCTGTCTGCCTCCCGGCGAGCAGGTGATGCGTGGGCGACCCTGCCTCCGTGTGAGGACCCTGTTCCCGGGCCTCCTGTCTCACCTTGGCCCGAATCGATCATTATTCTGAAACCGTGAAAACAGTGAATTTCGAATCTCTCTCTCCTGATTACTAAGGACTCGTGGACTTTCACTCTCAACCTGTTAGAATGATACCATTTTGGTTGCTCACACCATCCCGTCTGACAGCATGAGCTGTCTGTGCGGCTTCGACCTGGTGCCCTCCCTCGGTGAGCCCTCGGAGTCCGAGGAGAGAAGTAGATGCTTGCATCCAAAAGTCACCATCTAGGGCCGCCTGGGGGGCTCAGTCGGTGAAGCATCTGCCGTCAGCTCAGGTCATGATCCCTGAGTCCCGGGATGGAGCCCCGCGTCGGGCTCCCTGCCTGGGGGAGAGACTGTCCCCCTGCACCTCCCTGCTGCTCATTCTCTCTCTCTCTCCCAGAGAAATGACTAAAATTTAAAAAAAACCAAAGATACAAAATACAAAAGTCACCACCTAAACTCAGATGGGTATAGCCCTCTTTTCCACAACCCCACAGCGGGTCGGTAAGCTCCCACTCCGGGCTCACCGGACAGAAGTGCAGAGCGCGGCGCGGGGACGGTGGGCCCGGCTCTCCGCCCTCCTCCTCCCCGTCCTCCAACTGGACTGTTTTGAAGCAAATTCCAAACACATGCACGAATGTCTTAGTACATAGTGTGTCTCCAAAAGATGTGAATTTGCATTTTTAACATAACCACAGTACTATTTGCATCTAAAATAATGATTCCTTAATATCATCAACTATCCAGTCCCTCTCCTGTGTGTTCTGTTTCGAAAGTGTTTTTTATTCCCAGTTGGAATAGTTTATCCCTGTTTATTGAAATGCAGATCCAATTAAGATCCATGGAGCTCGCACTGTGAAAGGGTCCCTCTGACTGTGCCGAGTGTAGACTGCAGGAGGTGGGGGTCCCCAGGCCGCTGTGTCATCTGGGGCAGGTGGTGTGCAGGGACCAGTGGGAGGCAGTCACAGTGAAAATGAAGTACATGTACTTTTATGGCAAGTGTACCTTTTATTGCTTCATTTTACCCACAAAAGATGTGTTTTTTCAGGAATAAAAAATTTGCAGGGGCACCTGGGTGGCTCAGTCTGTCGAGCGTCTGGATTTTGGCTCAGGTCGTGATCTCGGGGTCCTGGGATCGAGATCTACCTTGGGCTTTGGGCTCAGTAGGGAGTTTGCTTGAAATTCTCTCTCTCGGGGCCCCTGGGTGGCTCAGTGGGTTAAAGCCTCTGCCTTCAGCTCAGGTCATGGTCTCAGGGTCCTGGGATCGGGCCCCACATTGGGCTCTCTGCTCAGTGGAGAGCCTGCTTCTCCCTCTCCCTCTGCCTGCCTCTCTGCCTACTTGTGATCTCTCTCTGTCAAATAAATAAAATCTTTAAAAAAATAAAAATGGGGGACACCTGGGTGGCTCAGTGGGTTAAAGCCTCTGCCTTCGGCTCAGGTCATGGTCCCAGGGTCCTGGGATCGAGCCCCGCATCAGGCTCTCTGCTCAGCAGGGAGCTTGCTTCCTCCCCTCTCTCTGCCTGCCTCTCTGCCTGCTTGTGATCTCCATCTGTCAAATAAATGAATACAATCTTTAAAAAATTAAAAAAATTAAAATGGGGCACCTGGGGGCTCAGCAGGTTAAAGCCTCTGCCTTCGGCTCAGGTCATGGTCCCAGGGTCCTGGGATCGAGCCCCGCATCAGGCTCTCTGCTCAGCGGGGAGCCTGCTTCCTCCTCTCTCTCTGCCTGCCTCTCTGCCTACTTGTGATCTCTGTCTGTCAAATAAATAAAATATTTTAAAAAAATAAAAATGATTTGCAACCTGGGAAAAACAAACTGTGGCCAAACCCAAGGCAAGTCCTACCAGCATTATTTTTTTTTTTCTTTCAAGATTTTATTTATACATTTGACAGACACAGAGAGGAAACACAGTGGGGGAGTGGGAAAGGGAGAAGCAGGCTCCCGCCGAGCAGGGAGCCCGATGTGGGGCTCGATCCCAGGACCCTGGGATCATGACCTGAGCCGAAGGCAGACGCTTCACCGACTGAGCTGCCCAGGTGCCCCAAACATGGGATTTTTACTACAAACAGACTGGCAGGTGCGGCTGTGATTGCATGCAGGGCCTGCCACTGGGGCGTCTGCACGGCCTGCCATGAGGCACGTCCCTTGCGAAGCCCAGGTCTCTCCCAGCTGCCTCGGGCCTCTCACTTCTCAGACAGGAGTTTGTGCTCCTGGGCCCTTCCCAAACCTACAGGTCACAGACGTTACAACTTACTTCATCATGGAGTTACATAATTGTTAACTGAGTTGCATTCTTAAAATAGTTACGACTTACTTGCATAACCAGATCTGGGAAGAAATCAAATGGATTCTTGGTAAACCCGGAAAGGAGACAATAGCTTTTTTTTTTTTTTTTTTTTAAGGATTTTATTTATTTGACAGACAGAGAACACAAGCAGGCAGAGAGAGGAGGAAGCAGGCTCCCTATGGAGCAGAGAGCCCGATGCGGGGCTCGATCCCAGGACCCGGAGATCATGACCTCCCCTGAAGGCAGAGGCTTTAACCCGCTGAGCCACCCAGGCGCCCTGAGACAATAGCTTCTGACCTGTGAGCCCCCTGTATGGGTGGCTCGGTGCACCTTTCACGTGGCGACAGAAACAAAGCGATGCGCTCACAGATGCTGGCGCCGCAGCCCCCCACTCCACCTCTTTACCGGAAGTGCTGGCGGTGCCCAGGACCCCCTCCGCTCTCCGCCGCAGGCGCCGAGCTCCAGTGCATCGCACTCCCCGCTGGTGAGACATTCTGGCCCGTGTTCTGGGCCCCTAGAACCACGCGCCCGCCAGGATGACCACATGGGGTGCAGGGGGCATCGTCAAACTCAGCCTATTTCTCTGCTTAGAGCCAGGAGGTCACGGACCTCGCTGGAAAGTACCACGGAGAGGTGAGAAATCGCGCCCGCACTCGCTCGGCGAACTGCAGGCCTTTCCTTCCCCTGAAGATCCGCCCTGTCCTTAGCCGATCGATCGGTGTTCCAGAGTGTATGCGGAGGGAACAGGGCTCTTGAGGGCCGAGAGCCTTCCTGAGCCCCCTCCCTGTCCTGAGGGACGGCTGCGGGGGTGGGGTTGCCCGGAAGGGCCAGGAAGGCCGCAAGGACCCAGTGCTGAGGGCCCCACGGTGCAGGCTCAGCCCCGGTGCCCCCCCCACCCCGAGGCCAGGGAGCGGAGGCCAGCCCCAGGGCCAGGCACATGCCCCAGGCGGGTAGAGCGCTCGCCGCAGCTGCTCAGATCCCTTGGCATCGCGCACTGGGTGCCGCGCGTGCAGAGTGAGCGGTGTCCTGCTCACCAGTCACGTGGCCGTGCCCCGTATCTACACCTGCATCCCCCAAAGCCATCCCTTTACGTCCCAGGTCAGAGCTTTGCAAAGGGCCACTGTCCCCACTCAGCAGCGGTTCGAGATGATAGATACCGGCTGTCCTGCCGGCACCAAAGCCCGCAGCGGAGTGCTGGGGAGCAGGGCGACAGCGGTGGGCCCGGGCCGGCCTCTGCTAAGCCATGGGCGGGCCGGGAGTGGCCCCAGGCGGACTGAATGTGCCAGGCTTGCGGGAAGGATGCAGCGACTCATCATTCAAAACTCGCTCACGTGGATTTCATTGTTACAAAAAGAGCAGGACCCTCGGCTGGGCTCCCTTACGCGCGTCTGCAGACAGGGTGAACGTGGGTGCCCGTCTGCGCTGCGCCAGCGCAGCCCGAGGTGCCCCTGCTCTCCGTGCCAAGGGAAGGAGGCAGGCAGGAGCTGGGAGGGACCCAGGTTTGTGTCACGGGCGACGTGCGAACGGGAAACCGCTCCCTCTGCCCTCCAGCGGCAGGCGCTTCCTACCGGGTCCGGGGCCTCCGGGCCCGCGCGCTTGGTGGTGCAAAGCGCCGCTGCCTGGTTTGGGAAGCTCTGACGCTTCTGCCTGGGAGAGGTCCTCCCACTGGGCCCTTTGTCCTTGGCTGTGCGGGCGCAGACCTCACCTTTCTCTGCAGAATATGGGGCGTCTATGTGGGCACACCCACGTCTCCACAACCTCCAGCTCTCTGCGTTCAGATGATCTGTCCTAAGCTCTCTCCCCTGTTGCCGCGTCCTCTCCCAGGCCACCAGGCTCATCCTTACGCTCTCAGACCACCTCCTCCCCATCGGGGCCATGCGTGGACACGGGAACACCTCGGAGGCAGAAAGTTGAGGAGCGCGACTCGCAAACTACCATTCCCTTCGGTGAGACGCTCCCACTGACCTTCCCGCAGAGGCTTTCCTCAGCCCCGAACATGCTCCTGCAGGCCTCCTCCCCGGGGCTGTCCTCCCCAGGAATGCATCCTTCCCTCGCCCCCCGGTCCTGTCCCCGCTGCTGGCAAGGTCCTCTCTGTCACTTACCCAAACTTCCCCGGGTTTTCCAGCCCCTCAGCTGAGCTCTGTCTGAACTCGGAGGTGTTCCTAGTTGGACCCTTTTGAACATTTCAAAACACTTTTTAAATTTTTCAACACTTGGAACAAATCTTAGAAGGTGATACTTAATAAAACAATCTGTGGACGGTGGGAGGGACGGTGACAGTCCTCAGAGCGCCACGTCCTATGCAGCACGCGGCCTCACGACCGTCCTTGAGTGCGGCCGCCAGAGAGCCCCGGTGGCCCTCACGCAAAGTTGCTGCGGGGAGTGTGGCCGGCTCGCGGCACAGCCAAGGCCCGGATGGGGGCAGCGGATCCTGGCAGCAGGGGCCCGGCAGAGGGAGGGCTTCACGGTGTGCAGGGACTTGGCCTAGGAGCTGGCTGTGACACTAAAAGGGACACATCCACGCATCTGGCAGTGTCGCATGGTGTGGGTTGAAACAGGGAGGCGAGGCAGAAGGTTAGCATGGTGGTCTGGGTGGTGAGCGGGAAGGGAGGGGAGGGAGGAGACGGGACGGCAGTCGAGCGAGGATTGAGGTCACTGATGGAACCGGGAGAAATCGGAAACTCATCTGGGGGCTGGGAGGGACTCTCGGGGCTGGCTGGACACTGGCCGGGCGAGTCTGAGTGCAGGGAGGGTCAGCTGAGCCTCACCTTCCCGCCTCCAGCTCAGTCAGGAGCCACTGCTTTGGTGCGAGGTTCGCGTGGATCCCACGCGTGCAGGTTCGAGCACGCTCTGCAACCCACCAGGCAGGCCCAAGATGACCTCCGCTCACAAGGCCCCCAGGCTCTCCGTGCAGGAGTCAGAAGGAGCTCCTTCGAATGACATCCAGACGTGCGTTAATCACACTTTCTAGCCGAAGCTCCAAGCACACAACGAACGGCAGCGCCTGCACAGGCTGGTGGGCAGCAGACCCCTCGTGCCCCGTGGTGGCCTCCACGCAGCCGGGCCTGGAACCCACAGTCAGACTGGCCTGAGTTCCAACTCCAGCTGTGCGGCCAGCCGGACCAGCTAGCGAATACCCGTGGGTCCAGATTTCTTTGCTTTCTCAGATTTATTTAGGGGGTTAGAGGCAAATCCATAGAAGACGTGTGGGGAGTTTTCAAAGAAAATGTGTAGTGACCTTCCCTACCTCCAGAAGAGAATTCTAAGCTTGGAGCCTCATCAGATCACACGTTAACTTCCTATTTGTGCGCTAAGAAAGGCTGGTCGGCAACTGGTGAACTGTGCCGAAGCCTGGTTTTGCGGGGCAGGGGTGGCCTTCAACTTCGCACATTTCAGGCTGTGCCCTCACCCTCCCCGGCGCCTGCACGCCTCAAACTCCGACCTCAGCCGGAGAGGCCGTGCGCATCACCCAAAGGCCAAACAGATAGAACATGCCCCAAAAAGTGCTTTGAAATTATTTTCAGTCGAAGCCCCTCCCAAGCAGATAAAACATCTTGCTCAGAATCGGATTCATGAATCTCAGAGGCAAACATCCTTATTCAACACACTCAGCCCTCGACTGAACTTAGCACATATCCCAGGGGAAGCTTGTTTCCCCAGATCCTCAAAACCTGTCAGTCGTCTGACATAACGACATGATCTGGTCGCACACCTTCCCCTCTCCGACAGGAAAAGACCAGGACAAACAGAGCATAAAAACATCAGGCAAATGAGGGCCATCTCACAGATAAATAATTACATGATAAACTATTAACTGTAGACTCTAGGAGGTAGGTATGAGAATTACTGACTGCAGGGGGATGTGAGGGGCTCAGCGGGTTAAGCCTCTGCCTTCGGCTCAGGTCATGATCTCAGGGTCCTGGGATGGAGCCCCACATCGGGCTCTCTGCTCAGCGGGGGTCTGCTTCCCCCTCTTCCATTCCCCTGCTCGTGTTCCCGCTCTCGCCGTGTCTCTTGCTGTCAAATAAAATCTTTTTTTTTTTTAAAAGGGCTTTTTAAAAACAAGATTTTATTTGACAAAGAGAGAGAGATCACAAGTACGCAGAGAGGCAGGCGGAGTGGGGGGAAGCAGGCTCCCTGCTGAGCGGAGAGCCTGATCCCAGGACCCTGAGACCATGACCTGAGCTGAACGCAGACGCTTAACCCACTGAGCCACCCAGGTGCCCCAGGAGTTTTTTTTAAAAAAGGACCCTGAGATCATGACCTGAGCTGAACGCAGACGCTTAACGACTGAGCCCCCCAGGTGCCCCAAATAAATAAAATCTTAAAAAAAGAAAAAGATTGTGATGATGGTCCAAAAAGTGTCCCCTCTTTAGAGCTCAGTAAGGATGCAGACATTCAAATAGATGACGCCTGAAATGGGATTCCAAGCAGCGCACTGGGAGGAGGGCCAGGTGGGCGCCCCAGTAAGACAGAGCTGAGCACAGTTAGTAACCTGGAAGCCGGAGGAGGAGCACGCCAGGCTTTATTAAACTATTCTCTTGATTTTCAGTATTTTTGAAAATTTCCATAATAAAATAAGTTTTTTAAAATGATTTTTGTCTTGATAGTGCTCCATTATAAAACACTAAACTTTCTTTTTTAACGAAGACTCCCCAACAGAAAACTAGAGCTTTCTGATGGACTCTGAGTCGGCAGCTGAATCAGTCGCGAGCGTTACTTGGAGGCGGGCCAAGCAAGCCGGCGCCCGGAAGCGCGGCCCGTACCTGCTCAGTGCTCTGCCGGCTCAATGCAAGACGACTGGAAGCTGGAAGTTGAAGTAGAAGCAGAAACTCTGATAAATTTTAACTCTAATCCCAGGTGCACGTGCGGACTCTGGAGTCGGCCAAGTTGAGGCTGTATCCCGGCTCGGCCGCCTTCTGTCTACGAGAGAAGCGTCTTCTGGCTAACGGTAACGTCCGCGAGCCTCGGTTTCCGTATGTTTGCGTGTGGGTGCGCACAATTTCCTGATCACTAAAGCGCTTAGCTCGGGGCCTGCCACATAGTAAGTGCTCGGGAGACAACTCCACTAGCCTCTTACATGGGTTCTGAGTGTACATTTCTGTCCTCGAGTCCCTGTGGAATCGGGACGCACCTCCTAACTGCCGGCGCACCGCGGTCTCACCGCCAGTTCCCTCCCTCATGGTGTGCAACGTGAGGGTGCGTCCCGCGAGCGGAGAGCACCTATGGCCCCACAGACGAACGCGGTGTCAATCCGGGGAAGTCCATGTTCCCAATCTCTGTTTTAAAATTACCGTGAATATAGGGTAACCGATTTGAAATCTTAAAAATTTCAAAGAAGGAGCAAAACAGTTCCAACACCTCATGAACAGAACAGTTCTGAGACATGTTATTTTTGTAAAAAATGGTTTATCAATTCCATTTTTGTATAAAACACACGGGAGAAACCCAGCCAATCAACACCCAGGTGCTGCCACGTGGAAAGGGGCTTCATCAAACTGGAGCCTCGGGACACACACAGGTCTCTCATCGCGTCTACAGTAACTGTCTATGCTTTTCCACCCGCCTCTCCGAAAACCTCCACACGGCCCCGTTATTTCTTCGTCCCGGTTACAGTACGATGACGGGGAGGAAGGGGCTGGTTAAAACCATGCTCTAAGCAGTTTTCTGCTGTCCCTTCTTGCCAATCAGAGACTTGTGGATGTGCGGGATCACACCTGCAAGGAAGCGCACAGAATCAGACGACCACTGCGCCTCGACAGACGCCCACCGCACAGACTGAAGTCCCCTTCCCCGCGCCGACCCTGTGACAGTACCTACTCCCAGGGCTCCCTCTCTCGGGCTCCAGGAGCCCCACTGAAACTGTGCAGAACAGCGCTCTTATGGGTTTTGGGGTGCGTGTGTGTCAGCGCGTGTGTGCGCACACGCGGACCGCACACGCACCAGGGAGCACCGATCTGACTGCGGCCTTCCTCACGGAGGCCACGGACTGCCGAGGCCGGCGGGTTAGCATACGTACCGCCCCCCGCGATGGTGGCCTTGATAAGCGAGTCCAACTCCTCATCCCCACGGATCGCCAGCTGCAAGTGGCGCGGAGTGATCCGCTTTACCTTGAGGTCCTTGGAGGCGTTGCCCGCCAGCTCCAGCACCTACAAAGCGCCCGGGGGACAGCACGTCAGGGGGGCGAAGGCTCTGAGGGTCAGTGTGGACCCATGAGAGCGAGAAAGATCCCCGCGGCGAATGGACACGACAGACGCAGGAACCGACAACCCGGGCTCTCACGTTCCTGATGCTCTCAGAAGACTCTCCTTACTTCACTGGGCCCTTCTGCAGCCACCTGCTGCGGGGACAGGGGACACCCGAGCAAGCACCCGGTTCTACCGGAAGAAGGTGAGGGAGAGACTGTCCCTTCGCCGCCACGTTCAATGCGAACGCCTCAGAAAAGCGTTCTTTCGCTGTGTCCCTGTAGTCTAGTTTTGCCCAGGCCGTAGCGGCTGCAGTTTATTTCTTAGTGCTCGTAGAAAAGTTTAAAAACCTAATGAAAATAATTTCTCACTCAGAGTTTTTAACATCAGTGGGCCCTATAATCCACAGGCAGCATGCTTTATTCTAGAATGGGAATTCTCAACTAAAAGAACTTCAAAGCCCCAGCTGGCCATAAAACTGCATTTTTAATTTGTTTTTTTTTTTTTTTTTTTTTTTTTTGCCTCCCCAGACTATACTGTCATCATACAACTTATAAAAGCAACTCCCTGGAGCCACATGGAGACAGAGCAGCCGGAAGCCTTGGTGTGCCCCGGAAGCCACGGGCACACTTTACAAGCCACTGGGACCCCGCTCCGTTCTTTCCTAAACTGGCTGCTCTGCTGGGAGGCGGGGTACCAGAATCTTTCAAGAGCTCACCAAGTGATCCTAGTGCAAAAACAAAGCTGAAAAGTGATTATCCCTGACCTTAGATTCCAGTATTTTCTTTACTTCTACTAATGACTAACTTCCCCAACTTAAGTATCTGGAACATTCTGAGCCAGAAGACTATGCCTCCATACGAGCGAATGCAGTGCGCCCCTCTCGAAAGTCTGCCGCTAAGCACACGCACACGCACACTGGGAGAGCTGCAGAAGGGGGCAGACGTTCCATGCTGCCAACACTGTATCCTTGGCTCAGGACCTAACGGAGATGAGACCGTCTGCAGGTTAAGGACTTGGGGAAGTTAACAGATTGGCAGCAGTGACAATGAACAAATCAAACTTCCACCTTTAGCCTTGGTCCCGACCACAGCTCTCTTGAGGAAGAACCTTCCCTGTTTCCACCAGATTGGCCATTGCCACCGTCTGACTTGCTTGCTCCTCTAATGACTTCCCTGGCTTGGGAGGTGGCTGAAGGAGTTTCAGAGCCTTAGAAGTGGCTGGAAGGGAGGCAGTGCTGATCCATCACCCAACTATTAAGAATTAACTAACTTATCATCCTAAAGTGTCAAACTGACCAAGATACAGCATTTTATGCATACGACCCCATCACCATCATGTACTTGTGATTTTTAAAAATGTATCCTCACACTGGCAAACCTCTAGCCCACCCCAAATCCTCACTCACCAGGAGATTGTGGTCTAACGTCACGAAGATCATGGAGCAGTGATACCTACAGTCATGGTTCCCTGCATTACTAGTAGACCACTGAGAGTATGTGACACTCCTTTGTCACATCGCTTAAAAGTACGGACTGCTGACTCTCGTCTGGACTTTAGACAAGAGTACATCAAGGTTCCGCTCGACCCGGGCAGCCAGTAAGACGCATCTCGAAGCGCGCGCACTTTTTTGTCTTGAGCCCCAACTCCGCGGGCTCCAGCCCTTCAGAGCGCCGCCCCCGCCAGACCCCACGCGAGCCCACCCCACACACCTCCGCAGTGAGGTACTCCAGGATCGCGGCACTGTACACAGCAGCCGTGGCGCCGACCCTTCCGTGGCTCGTAGTGCGAGTCTTCAGATGTCTGTGGATGCGGCCCACGGGAAACTGAAAGACAGACCATCGGGGTGGGAAGCACCTGAGAGTCTCACCATCACACCACCGCGTGTGACCGAACGCTGAGCGACGGGGGTGACGCAGGACAGAAGATGAATTTGGTTGTGCATGTCAGAAGTCACACCGATCTAGCAACGGAGAGCTCCCGGGCCCTGTGCCTATGTCCTAGTAAGGAGCCCGCCCCTCCATGCCGGTTACCCTCCTGCGCAGAGAAGAAAAGGCAGAACAGCACTGGTTCCCAACGCGGAGTGCCGCAGCCACGCGCAGACACAGCAGCCCATGAACGCCCCGCAGGGCCTCGCGTCACGTGGGGCTCATGAGTCCCTTCGCAGAACAGCCTTGGGGGACTTCCTCTCCCGCCACCTTCCTTGGGCCCCGGCTACCCTTCCGTGCTCGGTTTTAAGAGGTGATCTGACGGCTAAGATAAACCCACACCATTTTCTCACTGGGCCTCTTCCTGAGAGGAGGCACTTCCTCAGCTCCAAGGGGTCCTTGTTCCGCACCCCAGCACCCGACTGCCCCACCACCCCGACACTGCTCTGGCACTGCAGCAGCTCTGCCAGCCCCCCACGCGGCCTCTCATCTGCACCTCGCTCAGAACGCCTCCACGCCTCTGGCAAAGCTCCTGCTTGCCTGCACATCTCCTTTCCAAAGGCACAGATGGACGGACGGACTGATGTTTAAGCAGGTGCCACACCCAGCTTGGAGCCCAGCTCGGGGCTTGAACTCGCCTGACCTGAGCTGATCTTGAGTCGGACACCTAACTGGTTCACTGAGCCACCCAGGTGACCCTCCAAAGGCAAAACTTAAAAGGAAATCCCAAACCCCTAACTTTCCTGTCACCTCTTTTATTCCAATCCAAACCTGGCTTTTGCCGAACGTCATTCTTGAAGGTCAGCGGTAACACCTGAACTGCCAAATCTAGCGGCCATTTCTAGATCACATCCTTGAGGAGGAAAGGCATGGCATTCTGCTCAGTTACAGTCCTTCACTAAGTAACCCTGGGCTCCCCCGGAGCAGGCAGACTGTCTAACGACACACTAGGACCTGGAAGCCCATTTCTCCGTCGGCTGCAGAGACAACACAGAGCTCTAATGGTCTTCCAGGCGGGCTGGTGTTCAGGCTTTTCTTTCTCTGACTCAGATCCCATGTGTTTCTGAGGGTCCGTCCAGGTCCCCGTGTTCCGTTCTCATGCTTTAGCAGCTAACATCTGTAGCATCAACGATCTATCTGACAAACGTGAACTTAAATCTGTCATTCTTTTGATCACTCCCTCCTGGAACAGGAGCTCCGATCTACGACTCATGGGTCTCTTCCTGCCGGTGTTCCGGGGAACTTCAAGTTACCCACCTGACACCTATTACGTCATAACCTGTTTCTGCCTCAAGACAAACTCTTCCGACCCGAAGGTTCTGAGCCTTAGGGAGACCTTTCTCGCCTTGCCTGTCAACCCTCCACCAGCGGAGCACACACACGCCTGCCGCTCCTTCCGCCCTGCGCCGGAGCCAGGTGCATGCCGCCTGCTACAGCACCAAGGACAGCCGCCGTCTCTGGCTCTCGCCCAATGCGGTCGGGTTCACAGGATGCTCTGCGATACAGAAGGCACCATCAGGGGTAACTTCTACCCCCTTCCTTCAGTACCCACTGCCAAGCTCCTGCTCCAAAGCTTTCAGTGGCTCACCACAGCCGAGAGGCTAAAAATCCAAACCTTACAGTCTGGCCTTCACACCTTCCTTTGAAAAGGGTGTCTTACACGCAGGAAGTTAATTCTTACTTATTCAGAACATTCTGACTTTGTGGATTACAGTAGCAACCACTGAAACATAAAAAGTTTGAAGGTACCGAGTGTTTCGTGTACGTCACTGCAGTCTAGAGCTGAAGCTACTGGGGACAAAGAACTAACGAACCGCCCGTCATTCTGCCCCAAATTCCTGTCATCTCAGAGTTCCCCACCCACCACACACACCTCTCCCAGGAGAAAGCCCACAGCAGACTTATTTTAACTTACTTTAAGTTGACACAATAAGAGAACCAAGAACATACTTACAATCCAGAAATAACAGATTTTAAGAGAGCAAAATCACAGAGTTCATTTAAGGTCATTTCATGACTTGTTCTTATTTAGAAAAATACAAATTGAAACACTGCTGTTTCAGTATTTACATTTCGACCAATTCATCTCATTAAAAGGCTAGCAATACAAGTACATTTTCATAATTCATGAAACATCTCTGGGTCCTGAATCAGAACAGTAAAGAAACTAATGTGATAGCGGATTACGAGGGCATCAGTTACCTGCAGCCCAGCTCTCTGGGAGCGAGACACGGCCTTGGCCTTGGCCTTCCCACTGTCCTTTCCGGCTTTGCCTCCAGCCTAAGTGAAAAAAAGCTCCAGATGAAGACTTGAAAATGGTATTTCAAAGATATGGGAAACGATTTCTTCCAGTTTTACCGCAGGTAGTTAAAAAAATTCTAGGTGTTCTCCTTCCTCAAGTTCAGACATTACAGGTGTTATGCCACCATTGATTTATATAAACATGATGTTGAATCTTAAATACTTATTTAAAATGAGATTCCTGAACTTTTGACTTTTTTTCTCAAATTTCACCCTGAAGAACCTTCAACAAGTCAATATAACTTTTATGCTGGAAATATTTCATAATGAAATAATATCTTTAAAATATTTTAAAAAACCAGTTACCATATATCATTTCCACAGAAATAGTCAGAAGTCAGCTGTTTGGAGAGAGAGGAAAAAAGCACCTTATAAAAACCAAACCCTCAAGAACACGCCCACGGAAGTAGCACGTGCCCCAGCAGTCCCACTGGGGGCTCTACCACGGAACTGAGGCCGTGACCAGCAAGCAGGTCTCCAGCAGCCCAGAGGCACAAGCGGCCGGCGTACTGGGGTAGAGATGTGCTGCGCACGTCCACCGGACGAGCACTCGGCTAGGAAGAGGGCACTGTGGCACCTGCTGGACACGACGCTCACGGGCAGATACTGTTGGTGCATCTTACAGGAGGCACCTGTCGAAACCAGAGGGACAGACAGAAAGATGGGTGCCAGAGGCTGCAGAGGGGCTGGAACCAGGGTGAGTGCCTCACGGGTGCAGAGTGTCACTTTGGAAGAAAAAAACGGTCTGAAGACGACCGGCAGTGCTGGTTGCGGAGCAAGGTGACTGGACTTAGTACCACTGATGGGACACTGAAGAATGGCTCCAATGGCAAACTTTGTTAAGTATATTTGAAAATTTAAAAAAACCTTCCAGCTTACACGGAAAGGGTTAAACGAATCCTACTATCAACAGACAGTAAAAAGAGGGCTGGAGAGTCTTACCGTTCACAAACAGGACCTGGTATAGGGAAGCGAGGGAGACTTTTGCAGCGTTTCAACAACCAAGGTGCAGGTACGCGCCACCCCGAACCCCCACAAAACTACGTCTTCGAGAAAAAGACAAGGGCCGTGGGCTTTTCCTCCCATAAACCAGGGCTGCCCGCCACAGGCCTGCACACACACTGCCGGGACATCACTCGGTAAGTCAGACACCATCCGGCCTCCGGGGAGGGAACTCCGAGGACCTGAGCTAAGACAGAACCCGAGGTTCTCGTCCGGTCGGTTTCATTGGTACCATTCAAGTCTACCGCGGCGTCACGGTTTAAAAAAAAAAAAAAAAGGCCAGTCAACATTTAAAATCTGTTTACAAGACTGACCAGCTGTTTCAGCGAGTGGACGCTAAGCTCTGAAAACGCACGTCCCCGCTGCAGCGCAATTCTTCAAAGAACTTGTAGGCTACGGGGGCGCCTGGGGGGCTCAGTGGGTTAAGCCTCTGCCTTCAGCTCAGGTATGACCCCAGGGTCCCGGGATCGAGCCCCGCATCGGGCTCCCTGCTCGGCAGAGACCTGCTTCCCCCTCTCTCTGCCTGGCTCTGCCCACTTGTGGTCTGTCACGTCAATAAACGAAACACAAAACAAAAGCACCCGTAGGCTACAGCGTCCACCGCACACATCTCAGCCGCTCTAACGTCCCGCACTAAACACGCAGGCGGTGGCAGCACGGAAGGCGGCAGCACGTACGAGCCGCCCCGAGCCTCCCACACTCCGTCCTTCCGCAGGACGGGGCTCCGGCCGTCCGCCTTCCGAGCACACGCCGCGCACCGCCAGTTCCGTGCAGCGTCCGGGTCTCCGCCTTCGCTGCGCGCGGACCCTCCCCGTCCGGCCCGCGCCGAGGGCGTGCGGCGGCTCCGGCAGTCGGCAGCGCCGAGTCCGGAAACACCGACCCGCTCTCAGCCGCCAGCCGCGCCGGCCGAGCCCGAAGTCACTCGCTCCGCAGGCAGCGGCATCAAGGCGCGGGCTTTCCGAGCCGCACGGGGCAGCGGCCCGCGTAGGTCCGCTGCCGGGGTCGGAGGGGCTACCGCCCGCCGCACACCTGCCCGCCGGGCCCGGGAGCCCCGGCTCCGCAGCCAGCCGACTGCTCGCCGCCGCCGGGACTTTGGGCTCCCGAGACCGGCCCGTGCGTTCAGCCGCTGGCGGAGGGCCGCAGGTCGGCGGCGCTGCCCAGGGGACACCGGGGGACAGCACGCAGGCCGGCCTCACGGCCCGCTCCCCTCGCTGCGCGCCGACGCCACGGCGGGCGGGGCGACCCCGAGCTGCCTCAACAGGTATCCGCGCCGCCAGCCTCCCAGCCACCCGGCCGCCGCCCTCACCATGGTCTCGGCCGCTCCCGCCCTCGCTCCCGCCGAGCCGCCGCCGAGCCGCCGCCCCGGAGCACCGACCGCCGCCGCCGCCGCCGCCGCCGCCGCCGGAGCCCGGACAATAACCGGGGCCCGCTTCGGGCCGCCCCGGCCAATCGTCGCTCGCCTTGCTGGTTTGAACCCCTGCGGCTGCCCAATAGCGCGGCCTCTTCTAACCAGGCTCCGCCCCTGGCACCGCCTCCCTAACGGCTGTTTGTTTTTGCACACGGCACAGGGGGCGGGGCCTCCAACCCCAACACCGACCCGCCTCTGTGCGAGCGGGGGCGGGGCCACGCGCGGCTCTCGGCCTGTCTCCACTGCTCCAGCCCGACGAACGGAGGGGCGGGCCAATGAGGGCGGACGGCTGGCGGTAATCAGCCAATGAGAACATCGCCCGCGAGCAGGAGAGGCGGGCCGCCGTGAACGACGGCAGGATTAGCCAATGGGTGGGGTGACCGGAGGCGGTGGCAGCTTTCCCGCGCGTTCTCCGCTCCCGCTCTGCGGCCTGTGAGGAATGTTTGGGACGCCTGCTACGGCGGGCGTAGCTTGTGCGTGTGGCGTCCCGCAGGCCGAGGCCCTCGGTGCCGGGCGTTCGGGTCCGGCGGCGCCCGAGCGCGGACAGAACGCGGACGCCCGGGGTGCGGCCGGCCTCCCTAGGACCCGCCCCGCCGAGGTGCTCCCGTCTTTACCTTTTCCCGCGCGCGGCGCGCTGCGTCGGCCTTTGTCTCTACGGTCGCCTTCTGTCCTCCTCCCGCGTCCGCGCCGGGGGTTCGCTCATGCGCCCCGGGGCAGGGACGGAGGGGGGCGCCCGCACCCCCGGCGGGGACCCCGGAGGTCTTCTTGGGGGCTACTGTGGGGTGCGGATGGCCCGGTGCGTGGGCTCCCTCGGACCGCAGGGATTAGGGAGGGGACAGGGGAGGAGCGGGGTTCGGGTCCAGCATCCCCGAGGCCGGCCCCGGAGCAGGTGCCCTCGGTATCCCTGGCACGCCCCGCGGCACCTCCCCTCCTCGCACCTGCAGACCGCGCACCTGCAGACCACTCCCCTCCCCGCGCCTCCTCGTGCACCTGTGCACCTGCACTCCCCGCGCCCCACTCCGCGCGCCTGCACACCTCGCCCCTCCCCGCACACCTGGAGACCGCGCCCCTACCCACCGCGCACATGCACGCCCCGCCCCTCCCCGCGAACCTGGAGACGGCGCCCCCCACTTCCCCGCCCCCCCCCCGCACCTGCAGATTCCCGCCATTCCCCCGGCGTCCCTAGCGCACCTGCAGATCCCGTCCCCGGAGGCCTGACCTGTTGCCCTCGCTCTCTGGGCGTGTGATCTGAGTAGGGCACCGAGTTTTCCCACGCCCGGCCCACCGTGCGGAGTTTGGGCGAGCGCCAAGTCCGCAGCCCAGAGCAAGCACCCGCCGGGTACCTAGCGCGGGATCAACAGCCGACAAACTTTCCTCAGCAGCAGGTCGGTTCCCTCTCCCCCACCTCAGATGCGGGGGTGGGCGGGGTGGGGGCAATGGAGTTAGGCGCGCGGATCTGGCGCGCATCGCAGGCAGGACTGACGCCTGGCTTCCGCGCCCTGCTGAGAGCCGAGAGCCAGGCTGGGGCCCGCAGACCGAGGAACGCGGGGGGCTCTCGGGCACTGTGAGCACTGCCTGCAGCCCCGCAGGGAGCACGCGTGTTAGCCAGCCCGGTCCAGTTCCCCCGGAGCTGCAGCTGCGGAGGAGGTGGCCTGCGCCCACAGGGACCGCCGTCGGAACAGGGAGTTTTGGGAATTAGCATCCCCAAGCGATGAACTCCCGCGCGTTAGCATTCGACCTGGGTGGGTTTAACCGGATCAGGTCCAGGGCGACGGTTCTCGTGGTGCGAGCCCTAGACGCTACCAGCACCATCTCCTGGAATCGTTGCAAGAGCAGATTCGGACCCCCACCCACCCGTCCGGATCAGGAGCTGTGGGCGGGGCCAGCAGGCCCTGCGGTGTGCACCAAACTGAGAAGCTCGGGGTCGTAGAAGCTGTGATGCTCGACCCAGAGCCCATTCAAAACAGAGGCACGGGCTCCCTCAGCCGCCTGGTCTGCCTGGTCATTGGTCAGGGGTCTTCCCGGGAATTGTCCTTGGCCTAAGGGAGCAGCCCGCCTCCCCACAGCTGCTGGATGTGGGGTAGTAGTGAGGGAGGCCACTCCCTCCTGCTCTTGTGCCTTGATCTGAAATGACTGCAGAGTTATTTATTTATTTGACAGAAAGAGACACAGTGAGGGAGGGAACACAAGCAGGGGGAGAGAGAAGGAGAAGCAGGCTCCCCACTGAGCAGGGAGCCGAATGAGGGGCTCGATCCCAGGACCCTGAGACCATGACCTGAGCTGAACGCAGAGGCTTAACCCACGGAGCCCCCCAGGCATCCTGGAGAGCTTTTTGCTTTGCAAAGTTGTATTAAGTTCTTGAGTGCGTCGTACATTCACGTGCAGAATTGTAAAGGTACAAAGAGTTAGAGGGTCTCCGTTTACCGTCTTCCGTCTTCCCGGGGTTGCCAGTATGAGGAGAAGACAGCCTTAATGATTACAGGATTACTACATAGATTCCCCAAGTTTTTACCCCTGTGTTGAGCTTTAAATTCCCTTTAACACTGAGGCATTCTCCAAAACATCATAAAGCCTTTAAGAGACACACATTTTCTTGGGGCCGCTCTTGGAAAAGACAGTCACATTCTCTTTTTATTTTTTAATAATAAAAAAAAAAAATCCCTGGGGGTTTAGGTCAGCCCCAGCGGCAGGTCGCAGCTTCCATGAACCAGAACATGCCTGGTTTGGATGAGGTCTGTGAGGAGGCAGGATCCTCACGATCTGGGCAGAAGGCGAAGGCAGAGGCTTAACCGACTGAACCACCCCTGGGTGTTCCTCGGGTACCTTGCCGCCTGCTTCCCTGCTAGGTTTTGCCAACAGGGAGGGCTGGAGGCAAACCCCAAGATGGCGAGGGAGAGGCTGGCACGTCTGTCTGCTCACTCCCAGCATCACCCAAGCAATACTTCACTCCTTCCACAGCAGCGACTGAATCTGTTGTCCCCTCACCGGCAAAACCAGACTGGCCACTCCCTCCCGCTCAGCAGCCCAGCCAGCTCTCCTCTCAGGGGTGAGCTCCGGGCCACAGGCCCTTCCCTTAGGGTTCTGAGGTTTTCCTTTTGTTTCTTGGAGGTAGCTAGCTGCCAGCTGTCAACAGCTTAGAGCCCTCGTTTACCCAGTATCAGTTAACAACTCTATTCAGTTAGCAACCTTTATATCCTTGCTGTTCAGACAACAGGTGTGTTTTCTGGAACCAGAACAGACCTTGACTGACAGGCACAGGATGTGTATATTTGTGATTGTTTAAAAGATTTTTACTTGGGGGCACCTGGGTGGCTCAGTGGGTTAAAGCCTCTGCTTTCGGCTCGGGTCATGATCTCAGGGTCCTAGGATCGAGCCCCACATCAGGCTCTCTGGTCAGCGGGGAACCTGCTTCCTCCTTTCTCTCTGCCTGCCTCTCTGCCTACTTGTGATCTCTGTCTGTCAAATAAATAAATAAAATCTTTTTTAAAAAAGCATTTAAAAATGTTTCAATTTTACATGGGGGAGAAAATTTAAAAAAATAATGTGATAATAGCACAAATGACTACATTTTTCAAGCATTAAAGCTCATGCAGCCTTAAAATTTGAGGGCCCCCTGAGGGTCTAGCTCTGTGCTAGACGCCGTCGTAAGTGTAAAGTGCCTTCCATACATGCTTTTTGATCCTTATAATAAAAAGCAAAGTACAATCTATGATCCTCATTTTCCACACCAGAAAGATCCAGAAAGGCCATGTGAGTCGCCTCGAGTCATTTGTAAGCGGTCTCTGATTTTTTCAACTCTTCACCAAATTTCGATGCAACCACAAGGGAAACCGTCTCGATTTCAGTCCACTGCAGGACAGACTACATTTGTCCGGTTTAACATAGGAATTCCACTGAAAGAGTCTGTTCACGAGCTGACCCATCCCGGAATGCTCTGCCATTATTTGGTCTGTCCACACTTCCCTTCCTTCTGAAGGGACCACATTCACTGCTTCCCTGTTTGGTTTCCGATAACTGCAACTAAGAGTTTGAAAAGCTTTTTTACCAGCTAAAATGGATTTATTTGGGAATAATGGAGAATGATGATTCAGGACACATCAAAAGCTGAAGTTTCTTACCAGTTCATGCATCCAATGCTTGGATGAGTGATTTCCAACTGCGTTTGAACAAAATACCACTGAAATTTCGAGGCCTCGTTTACAAGAAAAAAATGTCAATTCAGTCTATGTTGATTTTCTTTCTTTTAAAAAAAATATTTATTTATGTGACAGAGAGAGACACAGTGAGAGAGGGAACACAGTCAGGGGGAGTGGCAGAGGGAGAAGCAGGCTTCCCGCCGAGCAGGGAGCACAATGTGGGGCTCGATCCCAGGACCCCGGGATCATGACCTGAGCTGAAAGCAGACGCTTAATGACTGAGCCACCCTGGCGCCCCCGCCACAGATTTCTACCACACGCTGAATTGATGAAGCCACTGTAGCCGGAACATTTGGGTTCCTCTGTGCGCAGCTCAAACACCCATCACCAGGGATTTCCCCTGATCCCAGACAGCAGCCTCCACACCTCCCACCACCACCTGACAAAGCAGCCCCTGTTCGCAGCCGCCCCAGGGGTGAGCCCGGTCCCCGTGGGCTTGATAGGAACGTGATCTGTTGGCTTTGGGAAGGGTCAGCACGGAGAAGGTCCCTGCTAGTCTCTTATCAACTTGAACGACGTGATCAAGTGTGCGTTCTGCTGCTGCACTCCGAACCAAACTGGGACTGGCTAGAGGCCCCCAAAACGTGCGACTTCGTGTTCTAATAAAAGTGGAAATAGTACCCTGTAATGCATGACAACTGGTGGGAAATGCGTGGGGGTGGGCGCTGAGGTGGCAGGCAGCACGGGACAGTCCAGTCTAGGGCAAGCGTCACACAGGAGGATGGGGACTGATGGGGACAGTAGGGAGCAAGACTTCAATCTCCTTTTTATATTGTTTTGATTTTGAAACGTGTTATCTATTTGAAAAGGTAGAGTCAAAAAAGAAAAAAGCAAGAGATTAGGGGCGCCTGGGGGCCTCAGTGGGTGAAGCCTCTGCCTTCGGCCCAGGTCATGATTTCAGGTTCCTGGGATCGAGTCCCGCATCCAGGTTCCCCGCTCAGCAGGGAGTCTGCTTCTCCCTCTCCCTCTCCCGCCCCTCCCCCTGCTTGTGTTCTCTCCCTCTCTCTCTGACAAAGAAAGAAATAAAATACTAAAAAAAAAAAAAAAAAAAAAAAAAAAGCTAGATGTTAAACTGTTATCGAATGCCAACATCTGTTTATTTAAAAAGAAAAACTGGGGCTCCTGGGGGGCTCAGTGGGTTAAGCCTCTGCCTTCGGCTCAGGTCATGAGCTCAGGGTCCTAGGATCGAGCCCCGCATCGGGCTCTCTGCTCAGCGGGGAGCCTGCTTCCCTCTCTCTCTCTGCCTGCCTCTCTGCCTGCTTGTGATCTCTGTCTGTCAAACAGATAAATGAAATCCTTAAAAAAAAATCAACAAGTCTGAGGCCTCTTGAATTTGACTTGTAGTCAGTGAAGACAAAAAAAAAAAAAAGGAAATTGTTTTATTATTCCAAATAAAATACTCTCCAGTTTGCCATAAAAGAAAAGGTTAGGAATACGGTATATTTATAATAGTTCAACAGACATTTGGACAAAAGTGAGTAGCGAACGTAGATGTTAGGACCTTAAAAATTCCCATCAGACCTCACTGCGGAGAGCACAGTGGCCAGGGGGCTCAGGGCTCAGGCGCTTGCCGCACTGTCGCCAGGATGCCTTTGGGGTAGATTCCTAGAATCGGGACTGCTGGGCCAAAGACCCGCTTCTCAGGTCATTGTGCTAGATCTTGCCAGACCCTTCCCAGGCCGTGTGCTCCCGCGGCAATGCACGAGAACCTGCGGACCCACGGAATTACCAGCGGAGTTTGCTGTCCGACCATCGCTGAGAAACAGCTTCTTGGTCAGTTTAACTTTGCATTTCTCTTATTATGAGGGAGATTATTTTCACATAACTAGGAACCGCTGTGCGGTAACGCCCCTGCCCAGGCCCCCAGTCCTGCTCTAGGATGTCCGCTCGCCGCCACGTCAGGCCTGGCCCTTGGAGGGTGGGTGAGAGCAGCTTTCCGGGAAAACCAAAGGGCTGGCCCCTCTAAGTGTGCGCTTTGAAGGCCAGTGGCAGGGGCATGTAGAAACCCACAGTGAAAAGCCCTGGCGTCCCCCCCAGACTTGCTTTATCCTAAGTCCCATGCACAGAAGAGAAAACCTTCAGCTGCCAGAGGTCTGGAAGACGTCAGCAGGTGTATCCAAAGCGAGCTCGCAGCCCCCAGGAAAGGCGTGGTGTCTGCTGAGCAGACAAATGGGACCCCCCCCAACCCTATCCGGATGAGTCACTTGCCTGAGTGACGTCCCCAGCTGGGTTTTCACAGCCAGGAAACAGCAGCTGCCGCACTAGAACATTCCACGCCGCTGACAGCGGCTCTCCTGCCCGCCCCCCGCACCCTGTTTTCTGCCGCTCTTCCCGAGAACCAAACATGCTTTCTCTTTTTGCATTATTTATACCTGAGGCTGCCCTCATGTTCTGAACTCGGCATTACTGGGGACACGATATACATATTCATAAAGGCTCTCTCTGAATTCTAAGCCAAAGCTTCAAGGTCAGAAGCAGCGAGACGTAGGTGCGGTCTCGGGAAACACTGTAGGTCCCAGAATTGAAAGAAAGAAAGAAAGAAGGAAAGTAAGAACAGATTTTCATGTTCCTAAACTGCACAATACTCTCGTGACACAGCACAGGTGGCGTCACTCCATTTCACAACTTCTTAACTGTGAGTGCAGGTCGTTTGCCTGAAATACACAAAAGTTGATCGGAAACACAACCAGCAAACCATCACTCCGTTCTTCAGAGCTCACGAAATAAAGACACTTTTCTCTCAACTCAGAGGCTCAAAAGTTTTTGTTTTGCCACTAGAGAAGATGGAAAGGCCCGTGCTTGATGCAAAGGAACCTAAAATCATGAAAAAATAGGTCGCTTTTCGATTCAGTTCCTACATCAGAGTTGGCTTTGTAGCCCAGAATGACACACAAGGAATAGCCACTAATGTACCTAATGAGGGTTCTGCTTCATATCACTTGGTGAGCTACTCCAACATGTTTTCAATATGTATCAATACATTCAGGGCCGCCTGGGGGGCTCAGTGGGGTAAGCCTCTGCCTTCGGCTCAGGTTGTGATCCCGGGGTCCTGGGATCGAGCCCCGCATCGGGCTCCCTGCTCAGTGGGGAGCCTGCTTCCTCCTCTCTCTCTGCCCTCCTCCCTGCTTGTGCGCGTTCTCACTCTCTCTCTCTCAAAATAAATAAATAAATAAATAATATTTAAAAAAATACATAAGTGTGGTGGGCACTTACCACTGCTGAGATTTTAAAAAATTATCAACATTTTTTAAAAGGACACATGCTGAACTATTTACCAGTAATAGTTACCTTTAAGCAGTGGGTTTGGAGAAAGAACAGTCATTTATTTTTTAGACACAGAGAGAGACCACAAGTAGGCAGAGAGGCAGGCAGAGAAAGGGGGAGGCAGGCTCCCCGCTGAGCAGAGAGCCCGATGCTGGGCTCCATCCCAGGACCCTGAGATCATGACCTGAGCCGAAGGCAGAGGCTTAACCCACTGAGCCCCCCAGGCACCCCTGCATTTATATTTGTAATAGGGGCACCTGGCTGGGTCAGTTGTTAAGCATCTGCCTCTGCACAGGGCTCGATCCCAGGACTCTGGGATCATGACCCTGGGGTCCTGGGATCGAGCCCCACATCGGGCTCCCTGCTCGGCGGGAAGCCTGCTTCTCCCTCTCCCTCTGCCCCTGCTTGTGTTCCCTCTCTCGCTGTGTCTCTCTCTGTGAAATAAATACAGTCTTTTTATTTTTATTTTATTATTATTTTTTTAAAGATTCCATTCATCCATTTGACAGACAGAGATCACAAGTAGGCAGAGAGAGAGGAGGAAGCAGGCTCCCTGCTGAGCAGAGAGCCCGATGTGGGGCTCGATCCCAGGACCCAGAGATCATGACCTGAGCTGAAGGCAGAGGCTTTAACCCACTGAGCCACCCAGGCGTCCCTGAAATAAGTAAAGTCTTTTTAAAAATTTATAATAAAAGAAAGTTTGGAGATTTTAATTGCCAAAAAGATGCCCACCAGTTATGAGGGGTGCCGAATAAATGAGCAGAGGACAGGACAGTTTTGAGGGTGGGACAGTCTAGGAGGGCTTCCTGGCAGAGCCTGGGGAGGGAGAAGTTTGGGAAGCCAGAGGGAGGCCGAGTCTGGGCCAGGCCGTGACCCACGGCTTCTGTCCACGCCCCCAGCTTCTGGCCTGTGGCCCAGCCCTGGGAAGCCCGTTGTGCACTCAAGTAACCGACCATTGCCCGTTCTTACTTACTCACTTGGCAGTTTCCCAGTTTGACACCTAGGATGGGAGAAAATATAAAATAACAAAGAAGGGGCCATTGTCGGGTTCACTTGCACTTCCCACTGGCTTCATATGAATGACCTGTCGGGCTCCAATCCACTCCTGCAACGTGACTTTGGAACCATTTGTGTTCTGGGAGGGAAACCATGATTTTAAGGTCTAGAGCGAGCTGGGGTGCTCTCGGCTGAGCTGGGCTCACCCGGGTACAAGCCTAGCCTTTTCCTTTTGGGTCACCGATACAGATGAGCCCCTCAGAATGGTTTTCTTTTTAACTCTGGGGACCTGTTCTGATTTTGTTCCCTGACACCATACCCTGAGGACGTTGATGAGTGGGACCCACAGTTCCTGGTCGGCTGCTTTTCCGGAGGAATCCTAGGAGGTCCTGCAGACCTTTGTGGGGCACTCGCGGCTCCCAGAGTGGAAGTGGGGCAGCCGCGCAGAGCCCTGGCTTACAAGTGTGCCCACTCCCTGCCACTGAGGAGCTGGGAGGCCTGAACTGGGGCCCAAGAGGTCTACACAGAGTGCTGCGGAGGTTGGAGAGAAGTCACCTCCCGCGTGGGGAGTACCTTCTAGCTTCAGCGGTGGTGTTTCCTGCAAGGAGTGAAGGCCGGGCCCCATCTTGCTGGCTTGGGCTGATGTCTGCTTCCCAGCTGTGAAGACTGGGTCAGTCGGACCCCAGGGGAGCCCCTCGGTCCCCTCTCTCTGTGGGGGGTGGAGCACGGGCGGGTAGCAGAGGCACCTGCGCATCACGTGGAGCACCCCCCACCGCTGGAGCACCTCCCTGGCTCCCCGCTGCTTCCTGCCTCTGCCGCCCACTCTGGGCCCCCGGCACCCACTGGGGGTCTGCGGAGGGGCGTCTGGGGATCTGAGATCGCGCACAGGTGGTCCCTAAGGAGGGAGATGCGCTGGTGCAGCCGGTCCTGGCCTCCAGGGACCCAGCGCAGGACTCGGCTCCCTTCTCCCCTCGTCTGGTTCTCCCCAGAGCCCCTGACTGTTTCCACTGTGCCCCGGACATCGTGTTCTGCAGTCGGGCCACACCTGCACGTAGGGGCTCCGAGGAGTGACCGACCGACCTCAGTCCCGTACAGATTCCAGCAGCGGCCACCAGGTGGCTTCTCCAGACACCAGACTGGCGGGGGACCCGGAGGTTTTTCGTGTTAGATACTTGCCCAGAGCCACACTGCTAGCGTGGGACAGAGCCAGGGACAAGCTAGCTCACGGTACCCGAAAGGCCCGTGGGCCGGAAAAGCGACCCCGCAGTCCCTGTGGGCTCGGAGCTCCCCGCGGGTCACAGTGCGGTCCTGTGCCTGCCCCTGCCCCTGCCCCTAGTAGTTCGCCGGGGGTGCAGCGTCCCAGGCCCCACTTGGGGAGCGAGCAGGAGCCCCGGCCTTCCCGGGGAGGGCCGCCCCTGCAAACCCTCCCGAGGAGCTGTGGCTTGGGATCTGGGTGGACGTGCAGGCAGTCTAGGCACCACAACCTGGAAGTCAGGCCAGTCCGGGCACTGCTCTGCAGTCCCAAGTTACTTGTTTTCTGCAGCAGAGATTCCCAGCCTCCCCCACCCCCACCCCCCCACCCCCCACCCCCGCTTTCTCCGCGCTCCCTGAGGTCCCGCAGGCCGCTGGTTTGCATCTCAGACTCAGGAGGACCACTGGGGAGCTTAAAAAGGCAGAACAAAGCCCAGCAGACACCCCGTATCTGTGTCCCAAAGACTCTGGCGCAGGGGGCCCAGGGCTCCCCAAGGGGGTCTGCAGCGAGGGCCACCGCCAGGGACACGAGGCCCAGGGACACCGTCGGGCTGGGAGCAGAGGGAGTGTTCCATAGCAGGAGCCTCTAACTGAGCTGGACAAGCCCCGGGGGCGCCAGGGGTGATAGCTGTGCCAGTCTCCACCCCATCCGTCACCCGAGAGGGACCCTGGGGTGCCTGAGTCAGGACCACTCCCCAGCCACAGCAGTGCTCGCCCCTCACCTCCTTCTCACCAGCTCTCCTCCCAGAGGCTCCATGGCTGGTAGCCCAGGGCTGCATACTTGTATTTTTGTCTTCAAATTACATGTCTAATATGGTAGGGATTAGTCGATCCTGGCCTGGAAGATACAAGCTCCTTGCGGGGCGGGGGGTGGGGGGGGACCTGCCCTAGGTAGTTGTAAAGGAGCTCCTGAGGCCAAAGGTTTGGGAAACCCGGCTGGGACCTAGGATGCAAGTTTCTCCTTCAAGGCCAGGGAGTACTGGCCCGACCCACTCCCTGGGCGATCAGCTGTGGATGGTGGAGGAGGGACCCTGGGGAACAGGTTTCTCGCCACCACTGGGAATGACGGGGCCTGCCAGCCAGGGGCCTGTCTGGGACTGGACCGCAGCGGGAGACGAACGGCAGCCCCGACTTCCTCCAGATGCTTCCGAATGCGCGAAGGGTCCCGGGGCCTGCCGGCTACTTTCCCTATCTTCCCCCGGGGCGCTGAGATGGCTCCGCTGGGAGGGGACTCGGCCCGTCCCAGACCGACTCGCGAGGCCGGCGTGCTGAGTGGTCCTTCCCTCCCCGTCCCCACCTGGCTCCTGAAATCAGAGACACCACCACACGGTTGCCATTCACTTTTCCGCATACTTTATTTGTTACAAACATACAATTTTTAAATATAGACTGTAAAACTCCATTTGCGGAATCTGCTATGGTGAGGCGTGCACACCAGCAGTAACAGTTCTTCAGCTCTTGTCTCTGTGTTTCTGTCAGTTTTGCTAGTTAGTGGTCAGCACGGGACCCGCCGGTCACAGGCCCGTCGGAAGCTTCTGGCCGTGCCCACGTGGCAGCCTCGCTGGCGTCCACACTGGCAGGCGCCCGAGCTTCCGCCTCCGGGCCGTGAGTGCAACAGCCCGTCTACACTCTGCTTCTGAACGGCTTCCAGGAAGTGTGATTTCTGAACGGCACTGCACCTCACGGGCTCTGAACTGCCCATGCAGCTGTTAAAGTGCATTCTTCTTTTAAAAAATAAGAGGAATAATCTTTACTCTTTAACCAAGGTACTTAAAAAAATGAACTTTTTGGTCTCTCAGCAGATATTCCCAAGTTGATCCTATCGCTACAAATTTCGGCATTCTATTTACAAGTATTTATAGGGTTACAGGTGGAAGGGGCCTTACAAAATTAAAGGTGCAGCTTCTCTTGAAGCAGAAATCAGTTCTATAAATTCACACACGGGAACACACACTTGGTTTACGACGCACAAGCATGTGGGTATTTACAGAGACTGAAGGCGCCCCCAGACCCCTTTTTAAGTACCTAGTTGTCTGTCTAGATCAGGAAGCTCGGTCTCCTGCCATCAAGATTTGGTTTTACATCATTTTGAACGACTTCTGCAGAGTCCCTGCGGGCAGGACCCCAGCCCCGACTTCGGAGTGAACCGTCTGGTGTAAGGAGGCTGGGGGGGCTGCGCCCGCGCGGAGGGCTCCTGCAGGCCGGAAGCTGTGCCTCTGGAAACGGATCAGGAGACAAACGGACTCAGGAATGATCCTGGGAAAACATTTGCATGAAGGAGCAAAAGGAAGAATCAATCCCCACCAGCTGTTCAACGACACCGACGGTCTCGGTGATCCCTCCAGCACTGAGGGTCGCTGCGGAAGACCCCGGGGAACAGCCTCCTGCTGCCGCAGCCGGTGGGGCGAGGCTCGAGAAGCGCACCCCGTGCTCGGGCTCGCGCCCCCCACCCCTGTGAACTCCCCTGGGGCCAGAGAGCCTTGGCATGCGGGGTTCCCTGCGGGTCTAGGCCTCGCGTCGGAGCAATGAACAGCGAACCCCCCCCATGCCTATGACACACATGTGCTTCGTGAGAGAATCTGGTCCTGCAGTGTTCTTGGGCCTCTCCCTGCAGTTGTGTCCCTGAAAAGGGAATTTAAAAAGAGAAGGAATATCCCACTGCCATTGTGTCCAGCCAGGCCGTTCGGAACGAGCCCGATCTGCTGACGCCAGGGAAGACAGGGGATGCAGTCTGCCGCTGGACCTCCCCGAGGCAGGACAGATACGCTCGCACGTAGGCAGCACGAAGGGGCTCTCCCGCTTGCCCTCAGCAGGATCGTCCCCAGGTCACCCCCGACAGACACAGCAGACCCTCCCTTGTCGGGGTCCGCAGACCTCTCACACACAGGGCCCCCGAGATTTGCTCCTGGACTCCTGATGTCAAACTCGCCTTAGACCGTCTGCTGGAACCCCCCACGGGGGAGAACCCCCTCTTGGCTTCAAACAAAGCTCCGTCCCCCCCCCCGCGATGAGGGGCCTGCGGAGCAGGGGATGACCCACGCGGCGGCTGCGCCATTTGAGCATGGCCTGGCTGGTCCCACCCGCACATCTGACTCGAGAGGCAGGAGCCAGAATTGCAACACAAGGGAGATGGTGAACAAGGGTGGTCATGCGGACGGCACAGTCCCTATTTTCTCAGGGAATACAGAATACATTCATCGAAGTCTGACTTGGGTCAAGGGGAACGGGCATCATCTGGAACGGGCCAGAGTGCTCGGTCTTCATGATGCGCTTTTATCATGTTTTCACTTTCCCAATCAGATTTCCATCCTGACAACTGGAGCACATTTATTGAAAGAACGGTCTGTTGGAGCCATCAGTAAAGAAACTTCATTTTAAGACCAAGGGCCGGGAACAGTGACTTTACCTCGGGAACTGGGATAAAGGATCTCACTGTCCCCAAGTGAGCTCTGGAAACTTTGCGGGAGCGGGGGGGAGGGGGGAGGATTTGAAAATCAATGACTTTGCTTTCCTAGATTTAGAAACTGGGCAAGTGAAGTTCTAGTTTGCCATTTCCGCCCTCTATCTGCAATTTCAAAAACGGGGCGCTGACGCACACTTTTTAATTTTGTGTATTTTTCTTAAGGTAAATGTGGTTTTCCTTCTTTTCTCTTTTCTACAACCTCTCCCCCAGGCCGCCCACGTGCCCTTTGTCCAGGTTACTCAAGGGGGACAGCGTATGTTTCGGAAGACAGCTCGTGGATTTACAGTACTCTAAAACCAACCCTGAAAACTGATCATCTCGTTCACTTACTCTAACTTCAGTGCTGTTGTTGGCAGGAAAAAAAAAGTTACCTTAAGGCTTAAGGGAAAGTAACTTATTAAATTGTGAATGCAGCATTGTTTACTCTCCCATCGACTGGAAGCTAGCAGAATGCGTTCTGGATCAGTAATACAAACTTCCTAACATTAGCAAAGATTCTCACTCTTTTTACACAGAACAATATCCATAAGATTATCTAAGGGAGCCTGAGAAACCATGATCTACATCACACGAAGATCCCATGAATTTCATTATCAAAAAGTGCTTTATCTTTGAGAAATATGTCGGGGTTCCAATGGAAATATACAATGTAAGATCACTCGACACTTTCTCAAGTGAAGTACAAAGTAGAAAAGGAGCAAAACGGCGTGAGGCTCTGCTCTCTGAACAGGCCTCGTGCACGTGACTTTTAGGGTGTACTACATTAAAACTGTTTTCAGAGTCAACAGTGGGATTTTACACCACTCTCCCTATTCTAAAACCTGAGATTGGACACCAAAGCAGTCAACTTTGTTACTTATCAGAGCAATTCTGATCCTTCCTAAAAATAGAAGACAACTCAATTGAATTCAAACTCCAGGGTCAAACCAGGAACGTTCCCCAGGCGGGAAGGAGCCGGACCACACGCGCATCCAACGCCAAGAGTGGCCCGAGCAAGGCCTCTCGGTGAGCCCCCTTCGCACCCGCACCGGAGGTCACTTCCCTCCTTCCCTTTCACTGATCAAGGCCACGCTATTTGCAAATGAATATCTACTGAGAGATCAGTTGTGCATTGGACAAAGTACCGCAAAGTGGGTTAAAAATGAAAACAAAATTTACAGTGAAGAATTCTGTGCGTGGCTGACACACTCAAGCTTCCCCCTAAGGCCGCCCGCCTCCAAAGCAAGGCAGACGCCCAGCGATAGTTCCGTCTCGACACCTTGTGCAGGTCACGCTACCCCCCCGTAGGGCCGGTCAAGGTCACACAGAACAAAGCATCCTCAGCAACTAGCCTGAAGTGTGCAGCCGTTTTCAGACCACTCAATATGAGGGCACTATAACCAGCCTCTTCTGCCCACGACCCTGCATCGTTTCAGATAAGACAGGACAACTGTTTTGTTTTGAGAAAAGTGAAGCTTGCGTCTCTTTGAAAGACCTGCAATTGACTGCCAGGCGAGGGAGGGGCCGGCCCCCCCGCACCCCCTGCAGTGCCCCCAGCCCCTCCCCCGGCAGGCAGGCAGCAAACCGTTGTGGAAAGTGACCTGACAAGCGGCCGTGTGTGTGTCACGGCCGCAGCCCTCCTGACCGACTCCACGCCTCCCACGGCAGCTCAGGGTGTCTGCGCTTCCCGTTGGGCTTCCACTGTGAGTTCTGGGTGCCATGGAGAGTCCCGTGGCGCTCTGGGCAGCATATGCACTGAAGGCTTTCTCCGCCGGCTAGAACCGCCCCACTACTCGAACCCAAGTGGGGATCACAGAAACCACGAGGCGACGGCGGGATCTCGCCACGGAGTTTCACTCTTTTGATTCGACCGTTCCTGCGACTGGACTGCTCGGGCCCGACGCAGCACCGGCTTGAGAAGCACTCTGCCCACAGCCGCAGAAGGGATCCTCATTCCCTGCTTCTTAGAAACCGGACTGTTTTGAACATGTGATCAGCTGGGACGTTTGCCAAGGTGGAAGGACGAGCTCTACATCACTGTTCGTAGTAGAGGATGAAAACCAGAACAACAAAAATCTGGTTGTTTCCCAGAGTCTGTAATGCCATTTTCTAACCGGAATTAACAGATTTCCTTTGCTAAGCGCTGCTTCTGAACGAGTTCTGAAATCCGGCCTCGGTAACCGGCCACACATCAAAAGAGCAGTCTCTCTGCCCCGCGGACTTCTACTGCCCCAGAACAGTGCGTGCAGTGAGGGTCAGTGAAATGCTACAACCGACCCACACCCTTCTGTCATCTCCCTGCAGTGCGGAGAGAGGCCGGGAGCCACCCCTGCAGGACAAACGACCCTCAGAGATCGGTTAAGACTTACAAACCCACCACTATGACGTTTACCACTTAATCTTACATAGGCAGGTCAAAATTTTAATATAAATTACTTTTTCCAACACATAGCTTATGCATTCTTTGCTCCTTTTTTTGGAGGATTCTCAAATTGGTATCTAAAGATTTACATATGATATATTACTGTTACATGGTCTAATGACTAAGAAAATTTCTCTGGTAACCAAAGCTGATGCCATATATGGTAGTGTTCTTGGCATATGCTCTATATGCCTCAGACCACTTCCACATTCTTTCTATTCAGCTAATTATAGCTTAGGAGCCACTGGTGAAGGACTGTGAAGACCCTGTCACTTCTATGGACTAGAAGGGCAAGGTCGGTTACTACAACTCGGCCAAACAAGAAGAAAAGGAAAAATGCGCCGGCCCCCTGCAAAGGGGAGGTACTGCACCTTAGCAAAATCGAACGGGCTCGCTGCCACTGTGCAACGGAGCCACCACCGAAGCAAAACAAGTCGGTCTGAACGGGAACTGTACACGGTGTGAGAATGAACAAGTCACAGCAGCGAGCAGAGGGCTGCAACCTGGTTTCTCCCTGCTGCCTCCCGGCTGGAAACCGCAACAGCTTCTGCGGATCGAACGCCGGCTTCGCGGCGCGCCCTTCCTAAAACTTAGGGATCTGTTCTCCGCAGCAAAGAAATCAACACTCAAAACACACAGGTCAATACAGCAGGACATTATTGAAAACAGCTGCCTTGTGGTACAAAATACAGTACGAGTATATACGGATGTCCTTAAAACATCAGAAATCCTATTGCTCCCATACAATTTAGGAAACATTCTTTGCGACGGAGAAAGTTTTTTTAAAAAAGGAAAAGCTTTAAAAAAAATCCGTTTAAAAAGTCTACTGTGGAGGATGAGAGTAGAGAAATAGTCTGAAAAGGGCACCAATGTTTGTGGCTCTTCCACTTTTTTTTTTTTTTTAAAAAAACCTAAGATCAACAGTATTCTGAATCATAGTCTAATTTTTAAAAAAAGCCTAATTTTATGTACAGTTCTTTCCCTCCCTCTCGGCCACGATGCATAAAGACGACTTTTTTGTAGATTACTTATTTCCCAATAAATACAAAAAGATTGTATAGATTGAATAATACCAAACTCAGATAATAAAGGGTATGCAATAAATTAAATGGCAGCTCAGATAAAGGGCAGGCATGCAGTTAAAAAAAAAATACTAAGATTGTGGAGGTGAGGTTACTTGCCTCCTGGTTGAGAAGGTGTTACCCAAAGAACAGCTACATACTTGGGAAAGAACGTTAGCTCCCGTTCAATTCCAAGTCGCCTAGGTCTGTGCCACTTCTAGGAATACCTTGGTGATGGGGAGGGATGTACTTGATTAGTAAAAATCGTTTCTACGGAAAATCCATTTAAAATATAGAAGAGGCGATCCTTGAAAACCCCAACTTTTATTCTTGAAAAACAGCTGGATAAACTGGCGAAGGCCAGTCTGTTGAAATTTCAAGATGGTAGAAAAATGCTTCCGGGACATGGTCAGCATTGCACGTTCCCTTCGTCTCCACTCCGATGGATTTCAGCTTCTAAAGGGTGCACTGCTCCAATCACTCATCCATCATTTGCCAACTTTGATCGGGAGGTACTGAAACAATGGATCGAGTTCTTAAAAATTTACTTTAAAAAGAAAAAAATGATGCTGGAATTCTGGACCTGAGGATCTTTAGTATTTCAACAAATCCACAGATGGAACTGAAGGTAGGTGAAAACTTCAGTTCTGGTTATTTCCGACTTTTCTGTGAGGACGTATATTCCATTAAAGCTCAGGCTTGCAGCCTCACTGTTCCTTTTGTACGTATCTTCAAGTTTTACGGTTGAAAATCCAGTCAACCAGTGGCCCAAACAGCCGAATTAGCCGTAATTCAGTGGCTCAGGTGAACAGCCACAGGGATCTGGCTCTCATTCACCCCTAAGCCATCTCATGGTGAGGACCTCCGTGCCTGGAGACCAGGGGAAGGACTTCAGTGAGCAGCAACTAAGCCACTCAAGACAGTCCTTGTGCTTGATGTCACATTTCTTCCTGTGCCCACCTCAGCAACCCCCAATGTAAAATGACCCTTAGCTCTGAAAAAAACCGTGGCCCACTTCTAAAATCCTTTAGTAACAGATTCTAGTTGAAGGACTGACATCTGAATCCCTTGGCATCCAGGAAAACAAAGCCACAAAGAGACAAGGACACTGGTCCAGATTCCACGCAAAACCATTTTAGACAAAATGGACCCAATTTCTTTCTATATTCCCTGGTGGCTTCCTGAATTCTCATTCTGCCCTGTCCATGATTATTGGAAGTCGCACTCCTTTTCAGGAAACCTGCACCCTCAGAATGGGGCAGAGACCAAGGCCTCTCTCTTCTCAAGAATTCCACGAAGACCTAGATGTGCTGATCTCAATGAAGGTGGAGACCCACCCCACAGCAGTGAGGTCAGGCGAGCTCGTCAGGCCAGGACCCCCGGGTAGAACACAAATGCAGCTGTCACGGATGGGTCGGGGAACCCGAGAGTTCCCTGACCCCGGGCACGAGAGGATCGGCGCCCCTGCAGGGCTGCCCTGACCGGAACACGAGCCCCGCCCGGCTGGAAACGACGGAAACCGAAAAGCCTTTGCTCAGGCCGTCTGCCTCCGCTCTGCAGGCTGGTTGGTGTCAGTTCCTTGGAACTTTGCTGCTTTCCTCGAATTGTCCGCGACGGTTCTCTTGTGGTTATTTCAACGAACTGTTCTGTTTTTGAACTTTGTATGCTCCCGACCGGGCCCCCTCGCCCCGCCTCCACTAGCTCCCTGGGGAAGAGCGGGAAGGGGGCTCTCCAGCCAAGGGGACGGTGGGGGGGTGGGGCGGGGGGGCCTATCCGGAAAGCGGCGGCCTCAGTCCTCGTCCACCTCCTCGCCCTCCGACTCGTCGCCGCCGCGCCGCTCGTACAGCTTATCCCTCTGCCGCTCCTGGATCTCCTTCATCTCGTCCGCGTACCGGCAAAAGGCGCCCCCGAACTTGCCCCAAGCCTTGAAGGGGACGGTGATGGCGTTGCGGTAGGACGGCTTCACCTCACTCACGCGCAGGAACACGCCGTACTTGTTGCAGCCCACGTCGAAGAAGAAGCGCTTGGAGTCCACGGTGATGGACGTGCCTTCCGGGAGCTCGCCATACAGACCGCCGCCCGCGCCCCCCGCGCCGCCGCCCGGGCCGCCCGCCAGCTCGTCGTCATCGCCGCCGTAGTCGTCGATGAGCTTCGCCAGCGCGTCCCGGAACTCGATGAGGCCCTGCGCGGGCAGCGCAATGGTCTGGCCGCTCTGCAGGCCGCCGGGCCCGGGGCCGCCGCCGCCGCGGTTGACCGTCTGGCGGATGCGCAGGAAGCGGCCGCGCTGGTTCTCCTTGAGGTCCAGGTAGTACTTGCGGTTCTCGCGCACCAGGAACTCGCTCTTGAGCGCGCGCCGCGGCCCGCCGCCCTCCTCGGCGCCCGCCGCCGCCGCCGCCACCTGCTCCGGGCTGCTGGGACCCAGCTGCGCGTAGTGCTCGATGAAGTCGCCCAGGTAGTCGCGGAACTCGGCGGCCACCGCCATGGACAGCGTCAGGCGGCTCTTGGAGCCCCCCGCGCCCACCTCGGCGATCTTCAGGAAGCGGCCCTTGGCGTTCTGCTTCACGTCCAGGTAGAAGCGCTTGTTCTGGATGTCCAGCCGCTTCGAGGCCAGCTCCTGCGTCTCCTGCTCGCCGCCGCGCGCCGCGGGCTGGAAGCAGCCGGGCCCGCCGCCGCCGCCGCGTTCGCTGCCGCTGTCGCCGTCCGCCATCTTCTCGGCCGCCGCCGCCGCCGCCGCGCTTCGGCCGCCGCCGCCGCCCGCCGCGCTCGCGCCCGCCCTCCGCCCTGCGGCTCGCTCTCCCGGGCCCCCAGCCTCGCCCGCCGGCCGCTCACGCGCTCCCGCCGCTCATAGCCGGCCGCCGCCGCCGCCGCCGCCCCCCATCGCCCCGCGCTCCGCCCCGCCACTTCCGTCTGGCTCGCGCCAGCTTCCGGCGCGTGCCCCCTGACGACACCCGCCCCGCCCACACGCCCTCGCGGCCGGAAGCGCCGCGCGCCGCGGCGGCAGTGGGGCGCTGGGCAGTGACGTTACGGAGCGCGGCGCCCTGGGAAGCCGAGAGAGTCCGGGGAGGGGGGAGAACGTCCAAGAATGGGGAGGGCGCGGGAGGGCCAGGGGCGGAGACGGTATGCGTCCGGTTTGCGGTCGCGTGTCTCCCGGGTGCCAGGCCCGTGGAGATAACTGCACTCCTTGTAGGAACAGCGGTTACAACTGCGGCGACCTCTAGACGGAGAGTCATTAATGGAGGGAGGAGGCCGGGGTCGTCCGCGCTCAGAACAAAGCTGACCCCGTAGCGTTGCTGGGCAACGGCCCGGGAGCGGCGGGCGCTGCGCGTCACGTGGGCGCGGTGACGTCATCGCTGCGGGCGGGAGTGGGGAGGAGGGGGTGGGGACGCAGCTTCCGTCCGCCGCCGTGTGGGCGCGGGCGGGTCGGGCGGAAAAGCGTCGGGGCCGGGGAGGACGGGGGCCCCTCCGGGCGCCGCTGCCCGTTCGGCCTCCGCGAAGGGTGTCCCCGCGGCCCGGCGCAGCTCGGAACGACCCGCCGCCCCTCTGCTCTCGCGGGGCAGCCCGGCTCTGCCCGGCGGGTCGCATCTCGGGCTTCGGTTCGGAGCCGGGGTCTCGCCCCTCGCGTGTATTGGGTGATCACGTGTGTCTCAGACCCTTTACAGTTCGTGTTTAAACTTGTGATGACGTCATGCCTCACGGGTTTTCTCGTTGGTGACATTTGGGTGCACCCTGTGGAGCAGAGAATCTGAGCCGTGTCCTTCAGACGGCCAGCTGTCCCCTGCCGTTTGCTGGACGGGGACGGACCCCGGCAGGTGGGGGTGGGTGTGGATGATCTCGGGCGGACGGAGCACCTGTTCCCAGACGGCAGGAAGTCTGGTTTGGCTGGAGCGCAGGGTCTGCGCGGAGGGGGCGGGGAACACCGCAGCGGGAGGGCCTTGACCTCTAGGCAGGGGGTGGGGGCAGAGCTGTGTGAGCGGCCGTGTGACATGTGTGTCTGCTCTGTCGTTGGAGGAGCTGACTGCGGGCACGGGACAGCATGGCGGGGTCCGTTAGCGGCGACAGCTGTGTTGTAGCCCCAAGGGAGCAGGGAGTGGATGTGGCTGGTGCCGAGGGAGGGAGCAGTTGGGGCCTTTGGGGCAAGAGAAGCTTCAAGATTTAAAAAACCGATGTGGGGGGAGGCAAGAGGAGTCCGCGTTGGTGTTAGACGGCCCAAGGCTGCTGGGGAGGACCAGCCCTGGAGATGATGGGGAGCACTAAGCAGAGACCGCCGCGGTCCCATCCCGGAGGTGCGCCTCCCCCACGCAACTCACAGAGAATGGAGCACAGCGGGATGAGCTTTGGTGCATTTTTGTGGTATCACATTCCTTGTTCAGAAGTTTATTTCTTCTGGATGGCCTTAAACACCTGCTGTGACTGCCTTATGGCAAATCCAGCACAGATGAACGGGGTACGAGTGTCAGGTGGCCTGTTAAATTTAAAAAGCTGGCTGGCTGCCAAGAAGAGACATGGTCTGTGGGACGCAGACAAACTCAGTGGAGGAGAGGGGCAGCAGGGTTGGGAACCACAAGTGGGATGGATCTGACCTTAGCTCTCAGGAGACGGTGTTGAGGGATCAGGGAGGCAGACAAGATGGGAGGACAAAGACTGAGGAGTCGGTAGTACAGTTTGTACTGAGCCTGCATGTCCGCTGCCCACAGGTCCCAGGGATGGGCAAAAGTCACACAGCTCCGAGAGGTGGAGCGGAGATCCCCGATCGTGTCGCAATTCTAAATTCTCTTTCTCACACCGCCATTTGGGAGTACGGAAGCCAGATGTCCCGGTGCTACAGAGTGAATGTGGGTGGGGAGGGACAGCACCCAGCAAACAGGCGTCCAGCTGCCTTCCACAGGCCTGAGCCGGCTCCGAAGCTGGGGAGCACAGAGCGGGGTGGCCATTCAGTGAGGGCCTGCAGTGGCCAGGAGATGGGTACGGAGGGAAGGACTCGGCCCTGGCAGGTAAGCAGGGAGCGTAGACGAGAGACAGGAGCTCCTGGTGCGGAGGCGGGAAGATGGGGCTTTCTGCCAAAGGCCATGTTGGCACCAGGGCCTGAGTGAGGCCTTCTGCCGAGGAGGAGGCTTGGGCACGACTAGAATCCCCCTGAGCAGCTGGTCTGGCTGAGGCTGGGGCCAAAGCATGCTGCTTCCTGCAGCCACCGTGAGCAGCTGGCCCTGGGCGGGAGATGCAGATGGCAGTGGGTCTTGCCAGGGCTGAGGAGACACACGAGGGACGGGGTCGGTGGCCTCAGATGACCAGCCCTTCTCCCAGTTCTTGCTCCACACCCTTGCATTATTGTTCCTATTAAGCTTAGAATGGAAACAGCACTCAGTTCAGGAGCAGCACTCTTGACCCACATCCCCCAAATGTCAGTATTGTAGCACCTTTGTTCTCTCTCTCCTTTTTCTTCCCCCAGAACTATTTGAGAATGAGCGGCAGACAGGATGCCATGGTGTCCGGGGGCGCCCTCGTCGCAGGCGCTGGCACCGAGGCTCCCGGCTGCACCTCGTTTGCGGATCTGGCTCAGCGCGACGCTCTGGTCACGATTCCCAGCTGGCGTGCATCGAAATCTCCAGAGACATCTTGGTTTGCTTGTGCACAGGCTGAAGAGATTGCCTCACCCGGGCTGGCAGAAGGCCCACACCTGCTGTCGTTCTGGGCATTTTTGTCTCCTGTAGGGTAGAAAATCAATTCCCTGCTCTGGTGTGGAGTTCCAGGCACAGTTTCTAGCCTTGGGGCTTCTCAGTCAATGCACTAGCTCTCCAGGATTCGAAGCTGCTCTTGGCCTTAAAACAAGCCCTTGGGCACTCCCAGACGCTGGCAGACAGCTTCACTGGTCAGCCCCTTGTAGCCTGTGCTCACCAGCACTGCCGGGGGCCTTGGGAGCCCCAGGAGAGGTGTAGTCCCTCCTGGGAAGACCCCAGCCTCCACTGCCCAGCACTCGATGACGGTGAGTGGCTTCCCTCCAGCTTCCCAGCCATCAGCGTGCTCCCTGGGCGGCACATGAGCTCCAGAGTGGCTTTCCCCCACCTTCCCGGTGTTTGTCCTGGGTGTGTGGATGTCTCCCCCAGGCTGCCCGTTCTTTGAAGACACGGTGTTGAGTTGAGAGCACACACGCATCAAACCCAGAAGTACTTTTTGTCTTTGGGGGAAAGTATGTTTGTCAGACAAGAGGGATGAAATCCGCAACAGAACAACCTTAAAAGAAACAGGATCCCAGGGTGCCTGGCTGTCTTGGTCCATAGAGCATGTGACTCTTGGCCTCACGAGTTGTGCGTTCAAGCCCCATGTTGGCCCTGGAGCCTACTTAAAAAAAAAATAAAATAAAATTGGGGTGCCTGGGTGACTCAGTGGGTTAAGTGTCTGACTCTGATTTCAGATCAGGTCTTGATCTCAGGGTTGTGAGTCCAAGCCCTGCAGTGGGCTCCACGGTGGCCGTAGAGTGTACTTAAAAAATTAAATTAAAAATAAAATTTAAAAAAGGGAACAGGATTCCTAGAAATAGAACGGTCAGAAATTGTAGTAGCTGGTTATGCATAAGCAGGGCTGGGGAGGCTATAACTAGGGTCACTCGTGCTCTCCTAGGGGACAGCAGGGCGTGAGGAGCCCCCTCCCGGCTGCTCGGGGACATGTTTGACCTTTCCCAGTGACCATGACCTGAGGTCTCCACAGAGCCAGACAGCAGCCGTCTTTTCTGGCTGCTCGTTCCATCCAGAATATCTTAGGGTTTTGCCCTCGCCCCAGAGCTTCCTGGGAAGTTCGCTTCTGCCTCTCTTGCCCCTTTCAGAAGGCCGTCTGGCTCAGCCCTGATCGCCTGCCCAGTGAGTCCGTGTGCCCTTGCTCAGCCAGCCTCCCTTAGGCTGGTGATGCTCAGGCCTCCGCTGCACACACAGCAAGGCCACGTGGTTGAGGGACCCGGGGTGGAGATTGAGACCGACCCTGTGACCTGGGGTTCCCGTCTGAGGTGCCTGTTCGAGCTGACGGTTTCACTCCACAAACAAGCGCGTCCGCTTGCACAGAGACATGGACAGATGCAGAAGCAAATGCCCGCGGACACACAGGTGTGGGCGTGTGTCTGCGCGTTCCTCAAAGCAGCGACACCCCAGCCGTAGCGGGCACAGTGAGCACCACATCTCGGTCTCTAAATTCTGTTCCTGCTGGAAGCAACCAGAGCTGCTCCAAGAAAGGCCTGGCTCCGGGATGGGGCGGAGTGAGCACAGGCTGAGCCTGGAGTACTGGTGGCGGCAAGTGCTCAGAACGGGAGGGCGATGCTTCAAAATGTCCCTCTGGCTGGCTAGGTCTAGGACCACGTAAGCATCAGAGGACGACAGCCACAGACTATAGCCGGTGACTAAGATCAGAATCCCCTGTGCACCTCCGAGGCGAATAAGCGAATGAGAGAAGGAAAGCCTGCCCGTACCGGAAAAAGGGCAGCAATAAGGAAGAGAAGATGAAATTTGAGGAACATTTAGTGGCCGGCAGAGTAACAATGGAGTAAAAAAAAAGTCCCCAGGAGATGTTGAGCCTGGCGGGTAGAGCTTGCTGAGTGAGGCAGGTGTGTGCCTGGTCCCAGTGCAGGTCCACGCGGGACACACCTGCTGCCCCGCCGTGTCCCCAGGGCCTCCCACGTGGTTCCCCTGAGCATTCTCGCCAAGAATGTCCATCAGGTAATGATACTGTTTGAATTTCCTGGCTGTGACCGTGAACTATGGCTGTAGCCACACGGAAACATTGGAAAGTACAAAGAGCTTTGGGGCTGCAGTTTATAGAAGGACGTGCACGTGTGCAGAGTGACGGAGCATCAGGGGACCGTGTCAGCTGTGGGACAGTAGGCGGGGCCTATGCAGGAATTCTTACTCACCTGGCTTCTCTCCTAGAGCTCTGCAGGTATAGCTGAATAATTCAGTTGGCAATGTGTGTTTGTTTTTTTTTTAAGATTTTATTTACTCATTTGAGAGGGAGTGCGCAAGCAGGGGGAACAGCAGAAGGAGAAGCAGACTCCCCGCCAAGCAGGGAGCCGGATGCGGGGCTCGAACCCAGGACCCTGAGATCATGACCTGAGCCGAATGCAGACATTGAACCCACTGAGGTCTCCAGCATCCTGGGTTTTATTACAATAGTATTAAGAACAAATGGATGATAAAAAGAGAATCTGGTATATGAACTAATGTTAAGAATACATGATAAGGGGGCGCCTGGGTGGCTCAGTGGGTTAAAGCCTCTGCCTCCGACTCAGGTCATGGTCCCAGGGTCCTGGGATCGAGTCCTGCATCGGGCTGTCTGCTCAGAGGGGAGCCTGCTTCCCCCCCTCTCTCTGCCTGCCTCTCTGCCTACTTGTAATCTCTGTCTGTCAGATAAATAAAATCTTAAGAAAAAAATACACGATAGGGGCGCCTGGGTGGCTCAGTGGGTTGAAGCCTCTGCCTCCGGCTCTGGTCGTGATCTCATGGTCCTGGGATCAAACCCTGCTGCTCAGCGGGGACCCTGCTTCCCCCTCTCTCTCTGCCTGCCTCTCTGTCTACTTGTGATCTCTGTCAGTCAAATAGATAAAATCTTAAAAAACAAACAAACATCACAATAAAGCGGGTCGGATGAATTTTTTTGGTTTCCCAGTGCATATTAAAATTAGATTTACCCTGTGGGTTCTGTGTGCAGTAGCATGACGTTTAGAAAGAACCTACACGCCTTAATTAAAACATCCTTTGTTGCTGAAGTAAACTATATTATCATGTGAGCTGTCCGTGAATCATCATCACCGACCAGAGATCACCATAATGGATAAAATAGTAATGAAAAAGCTTAAAATCTTATGAGAATCACCAAAATGGGCTGCAGACATTAAATGAACAAATGCTGCTGGAAAAAATGGTGCCTATAGATGTGCTCAACCAGGTCTGCCAGAAATCTAAAATTTGTAAAAAAAAAAAAAAAAAAAGCAAAATCCATGAAATACAATAAAGCAAAGTGAAATTCAATGTAGTGTGCCTGTGCGTGTATATATACAGAGAGTGTGAGAAAACGAGAGAAGTTTATTTTAAGGAATTGCTCATACTGTTGTGGGCACTGGCGGCAGCTGGAGACCCAGCAAGGAGCTGATGTTGCGTCTGGAGGCAGAGTTACCCCTTCCACCGGTGGGGGGGAGCCTCAAACTTTTTCTCTTAAGGCCTTCAACTGATTGGATGAGGCCCACCCACGTAATGGAGAGTGTTTGCTTTAACCAGAGTCTGGTGATGTAAATGTTGACCTCACCTAAACCAAACTTTCACCCTGACATCTGGATTGGTATTTGACCAAATATCTGGGTGCTGGAGCTTGGCCAAGCTTTCACTCCCCATCATGGTGTGAAGACACGCACATTTCTTTGTCTAGCTGGAGTGAATCGTGTTCACTGCTGTATAAAACACTCTGGGGTGCCTGGGTGGCTCCGTCGTTAGGCGTCTGCCTTCGGCTCAGGTCATGATCCCAGGGTCCTGGGATGGAGCCCCAAGTCAGGTTCCCTGCTCGGCGGGAGCCTGCTCCACTCTTCCACTCCCCTAGCTGGCGGTCCTGCTCACTGTCTCTCTCTGTCAAATAAATAAATAAAATCTTTAAAAAAAAAAAAAAAGACTCTATAGGGAAATGCCACCAGCTTGCAGCTTCAGGGTCATGGCTGCTGTCACCAATAGGCTGGGGGACTCTGGAACTTGATTTCCGGGGCACACAGGTGGGGCTTGGCTTGGGTGAACACCCAGGAGCCGTTTCCCGAGCTGCCGGGCCTGTGAGTGGCTGCGTTCGTGCTCCCCGTTGGAGGCTTTCACCTGCATTCCGCGCAGACGGGGAGCTCTGTGTGTGTGCTCAGTGCAGCCACACTGCACTGTCCCGTCTGCGCCAGCGGCTTGTCCTTCCCTTTCTTCAGGGCAGTCTTGGTGGCGGCCCGTGTGTGGCTTCATCAGTACGTGGCAAACGCTGCAGTGTGTCCCCTGCTGCAAGCCTGACCCTGTGCCCCATTCCGGCAGCTGGCTCACGTTCTGATGGCATTGTTCCGGGGTGAGGCCCCCCGCGGATTCTAACAGAGCGGCCAAGAACCCCGGGTCACACCCCAGTGCGTTGAGGCTGCTGGGTTTGAGTGGGGAGTAAAGAAAGCGCGAGTTTATTAGACAGGATGGGGCAGCCCCAGCCCGGCAGGTGGAGCAGGAGTACAGGATGAGCCCGGGGGAGCTTCCAGGCTTCCAAACACACTGCCCTGGGAGCTGAGGGCTGCCCACATGGGGAAAGCGGACCTGGGGAACCCCTCTGTGTGTGCAGTGCTTTGGGGTCTGGCCATCCCTGCGTGGCCCCCTAGACAGCTTGCAAGCCTTGTGGCTGCCTTGGTTCCCGCTGAGCCATCCCCACAGCCCAGCCTGCCCCGTCACCTTCCCGGCTGCCCCCTGGGGGTCCCGGTGGCCCTTCACACCAGCCCATGGGCATTGACTGCTCTCTGAGCTCGAACAGCTTTGTCCTGGGCTGGTCCTTCTGTCACTGTTGGATGCCCTCATGCACTCTGTGGCTCTAACTGGCTGTCCTGTCTCCACCTGACTTCGTGTGGCTGAGACCAGCCCGCAGCTCCCCCCAGGCCCAGCCCTGCTGTTCCCACTGTTGGAGGCTTGGCCATGCCATCTGCTCCCGAGGCACCTGCCATGGCTGAATTTACCTAAAAATGGAGCTCGACACTGAGGGTCAGAGCCAGGGACCAGAGCCTTGAACATGTCCTCATTGCCAAAGCCTGGTCCTTTTCTGTCTTTACAAAAGGGGAAACTCCCCTGGGTCCAGGGACCATATTTTCCCTCTTTCCAGTCAATTCGCATTTTCACACCTGCCCTTGGGGGAAGCAGCCAGAAGCCACCCCCACCCCCACCCCGTGGAGTTGCTTCTCTATTTGAGCCAAGTTTCAATTCAGGAGATGGAAAGACAGTCTTTTTCAATTATCATTGATTAAAACCTCACTAAAATATTGAAGGAAATTTAAAAACCAACAAATTCATGGGGCACCTGGGTGGTTCAGTGGGTTATGCCTCTGCCTTGGGCCCAGGCCATGATTCCAGGGTCCTGGGCTCGAGTCCCATATCTGGCTCCCTGCTCAGCGGGGAGCCTGCTTCTTCCTCTCCCTCTGCCCCTCCCCCGGCTTGTGTTCCTTCTCCCACTGTGTCTTTCTCTGTCGAATAAATAAAATCTTTTAAAAATAAAAAAATAAAATACAATTCCCAGGAGTGCCTGCCGGACTCAGTTGGTGGAGCGTATGACTCTTGATTCGTGAGTTCGAGCCTTATGTTGGATGTGGAGCCAACTTAATAAATAAATACAGATTTTTATTTTCTTTTAAGTAAGCTTGATGCCTACTGTGGGGCTCAACTCATGGCCGTGAGATCAAGAGTCACATGCTGTACCAACTGAGCCAGCCAGGTGCCCCCCCCAAAAAACTCTTTAAATGAAATAAAATGAAATGAAATTTCCATAACCATTTCTCAGTGTATCTACTCCTCAAACAGTAACAATGATAGGATCCTTTACAAAAGGCGAGCGCTCAGAGCACATTGAGGAAGACAAGACCCGGCACACGAAACAGAAAATAGATCAGTCACACATCTTTTTTTTTTTTTTTTAAAGATTTTATTTATTTACTTGACACAGAGAGAGAGATCACAAGTAGGCAGAGAGGCAGGCTCCCCGCTGAGCAGAGAGCCCGATGCGGGGCTCGATCCCAGGACCCTGAGATCATGACCTGAGCCAAAGGCAGACACTTAACCCACTGAGCCACCCAGGCGCCCCCAGTCACACATCTTTAAAATTAAAAACTTGCATGCATCAAAGGGCACTGTTAAGAGAAGGAAAAGACAGCTCAGAGAATGGGAGGAAATATTTGCAAATTGTGTGTCAGATACGGTATTAATATCCAGAGTAGGTAAACAACTAAAACTCAACATCAGAGAACCAGGCAGCCCAATTCAAAAATGGGCAGAGGACTGGAACGGACGTTTCTCCAAGGAAGACAGCGAACGGCCAATGAGCGCATGAAGAGATGCTCGACATCACTGCTCCTCAGGGAAATGCAAATCAAAACCACACTGAGATACCCCTTCACACCTGTCAGGATGGTTACTGCCACGGGAAAACAGGTGTCAGGAAGATGTGGGGGATCTGGCACGCGCGCGCACGGCTGGCGGGAATGCAGTGGTGCAGCTGCCGTGGACAGCAGTGCGTGGGGTCTGCAGAGAGTTACCATGTGACCCAGCAATTCCACTCCAAGGTACGTACCCCAAAACATTGAGGTATTTGCACACCCATGTTCGTGTCATCATATTCACAACAGCCCAGAGGCGGAACCAACCCAGTGTCCTTCAATGGGTGAGTGGCTAAGAGAACTGTGGTCTGTCCGCACCGTGGCTCCGCTGCAGGGCCCACCCCACCGGAGAGAAGCCCCTGCCCGCCACCAGTCCCTTCCCCTGGACGAGAAGGCCTGCGGTCCCTTCTGGCGCTGATGTCAGCTGCGCTGGATTCCCCGGTGACCGCAGGGCCTTGGCACCTCCCAGCAGGGAGCTCCAAGTCTGAGGGTGGCCTCAGGGAAGAGTCTCCTCTCCCTTTCTGTCTCCCTAGGGTCTCGGGCAGAAAGAGGCCATTTCCCCAAGTTGAGAAATGAGGGTCACCTTGAGGTTAAGTGTGGGGAGCCAATGAGGTGTGTTGAACGCAGCAGGGGGTCACCTGTGCTGAGCCTCAGGCCAGCGCTCCGGGACCCATTACCCGCCCAAACCGCAGTTGGGCACCCCCCTCCAAATGTGACTTTGGCCGACCGGGGCCTGCCTTGTCAGCACTAGGCGCTAATCTGCGGATAGAACCCTTCCGTTCACCGGAGGAGCGCGACCTTGCTGGAAACGCTGCCTTCCTTGCTCATGATTTCCTTCTCCGCCCCCACTCAGGCCCTGAATACCTTGCCTTTCCTATAGCTCCTTGGGGCTTCTTTGTAGTTGCCGGATGGGATGTGGCCTGATTCCTAAATCGTTAAATAAAGCCGATTACATCTTCAAGCCCCCTTGACTGATTTTTTGCTAATTAACAGGAGTGTGTCAAACAGCTCTGAAAATATCCGGGATAATTTCTCAGTCTGCATTTCAGTCCAATCCTCAGAGGGGGCCCCAGGTCGGGGGTGTGCGAGGAGCCAGCCCAGGCTCACTCCTTCCCTCCAGGGGTGCCTCTGGCCTGCCCTGGAGCGTGGCCTCCTTAGGTCATAGATGTTTACCAGAAACCTGCTGAGTGTGGTTCCGGAAAGGTCCATGATGTTTAGCAGGGGATCTCGGGGCGGGAAGGTGGGGGCTGCCTCCAGGAGTCTTGTTGGACTCGGGACCGTGGCCCCCTAAGGGCTGGGCTGTAGGGAGGTGAGGCCGGCAGCCAGTGTGGGCTGAGGAGGAAACAGAGAAGCCAGGCATGGTCAGCAGGGCATCCCGCCCGCCCCTGATGGCCTCGCCCGGGTGCTGGTCCTCCCAGGCGGGATCCGAGGCCAGGCCAAGGGGTGGGGGTGTGGGGCATCCATTCCCGCACGCGGCCCTCCTGACTCCCCTGCCGGCTGCCCGTGGCCTCCCGGAGCCCAGAGCTCCGCAGCTGGGCCTCCTCTACCCGCCACCAGGCGCTGGGCGTCCAGCCTGCCACCTGCGCTCAGTGGAAAACCCAGTGGGTGTCAGAGACGGCACCAAAACAGGTAAAATGGAATATTAATCATGTTTACATTGGTCACCCGTTGAAATGATAATGTTTTGGACAAATTGTGTGGAATAAAACATGATTAGGATCCAGTGCACCTGTTTCCCATTTCTCTTCACCTTTTTTTTTTTTTTTTCCAAGACGCGGGGCTCCATCTCAGGACCCTGAGATCACACACAGCCTGAGCCGGAACTGAGTCGGATGCAGAACGGACAGCATCCAGGCGCCCCTGTCTTCCCCGTCTAGCGTGGCTGCCGGGAAGATTCGGGCGCCTGTTGGGGGGACCCTGTGGCTGTCGGCCACTTCTCTTCTAGACCAGGGGTCCCAGGCTTTGGGATTTCCAGGAGAAGCGGGGTCCCCCAAGTCTGACTACCAGCCCTCCTCTCTGCTAAGTGAGACATCCCTCTGCAGATGGGTGTTCTGACTGCGGGCAGAAGGAGGCTACTGCCTAAGCAGCCCGGAGCCCCTCCCCACCGCCCGTGGATTCTCTTCCTCGCACACGCGTGGGTGCGGGCCAGGCCCAGGGCAGGGCGGGCTCCCGGAGGAGCTTCTCTTGCGAACGCACCCTTGTCTGGGCTCTCTTCTCGCTGAGCCCTTGTCCTTGTGCCCTGTAGCCGCCCTCGCAGGTGCCCTGCACAGAGCCATGGCCCCGGGGCAGGTGCAGAACCCAGCCGACACCCGGGCGGCTGGAATCGATACTGGGCGCAAAGGACAGGCTTGGTCCCCAGACCTGGGCCAGGGGGTCCGGTCACGGACCCCTGACGCCCGCGGCGCCGGCGCTTCCAGACCCACCAGAGGCTCCCTGGCCGAGTTCCGGTCGAGGGTGCGGTGTGGGCACACGCGAGGTGAGTAAAAGCGGAACGGCAGCCGTCATCCGAAAGGCAGCTCTGGCACTGGGGAGGTCTCTGTCCCCCGTTTCCCTCCTCGCACGTCTGCGTGAGTTCCCAAACCGACCCGAAACTCTGCTGTCCCGTATGGAACTGCTTCGTGCTGCCCCAGAGAACGCCTTCTCGGGTCATCCCGTCGATGCCAATGGCGGTCACGGTGGCTTCGCGTCCCTCGTCGGATCGCCTGTGGTACCCGGAGCTCCTGCTGGAACATTCTGAAGTTTTCCAAGGTCTTCAACACAATCTTGATATTTCTGCTGGGCCCACTTGGGAGCAAAAGTGCGGCTCTTCCCCGAGCCCTGCTGCTGGCCCTCAGCCAGCCAAGGGCGTCCCCACCACCCTGCCTCGGCTGGTCGCATGCCCCACGCACTTCCACGTGGGGAAGGTACTGACCCAGTGCGTCTCTTCCCCGTGGGCGTGGGCATGTGTTCTTTATTCAGAGTCCCAGAAGTCTGCTGTCACATGGGCCCGTACGAACATCCCGTGTCAGTATAAAAGTGTCCCTCTGGGATGCCTGGCTGGCTCAGTCGCTAGAGCATGCGACTCTTGATTTTGGGGTTGTGAGTTCAAGTCCCACACTAGGTAGAGAGATGACTTATTAAATAAAAAAAAAAAAAAAAAAACTTGGGGGCGCTTGGGTGGCTCAGTAGGTTAAAGTCTTGGCCTTCGGCTCAGGTCATGATCTCAGGGTCCTGGGATCGAGCCCCGCATCGGGCTCTCTGCTCAGCGGGGAGCCTGCTTCCCTCTCTCTCTCTGCCTGCCTCTGCCTACTTGTGATCTCTGTCTGTCAAATAAACAAATAAAATCTTAAAAAAAAAAAACTAAAAAAACAACAACAAAAAAAACACAAACTTTTCCTGTATGCTACGATTTCCCATTTCGTTTGCCACGCCCTTTCACTTATGGGTGAGTTTTTTTTTTTTAATGAGAGAATTTTGCTTTTTATGTCGCTCTCTGTATATATAAATACATATATATCCACATGATACATTTTGCCCTTATATTTTTTTTTAAAGATTTTATTTATTTATTTGACAGAGAGAAATCACAAGTAGGCAGAGAGGCAGGCAGAGAGAGTGAGAGAGAAGCAGGCTCCCTGCCGAGCAGAGAGCCCGATGCGGGACTCGATCCCAGGACCCCGAGATCATGACCTGAGCCGAAGGCAGCGGCTTAAACCGCTGAGCCACCCAGGCGCCCCTTTGCCCTTATATTTTATGCTTTGCCCTTATGCTTAAAAAACTTTCCCATTCCCATTACTAAGGTAATATATTTAGATATATATTATTTAATAATTTTCTTTTACATTGACTACTTTTATTAACCTAGATTAATTTTGGTAACATAATTAATTTGCCAAGTAGCTGGCAATGTATCCCAGAAACGTTATGGGGAGAGAAGCATTTCTTGGGAAGATCTTATTTATTTATTTTTAAAGATTTTATTCATTTATTTGACAGAGAGAGACACAAGAGAGGGAACACAAGCAGGGGGAGTGGGAGACGGAGAAGCAGGCTCCCTGCTGAGCAGAGAGCCCGATGTGGGGCTCGATCCCAGGACACTGGGATCATGACCTGAGCCGAAGGCAGACACCCGACTGAGCCACCCAGGCGCTCCAGATTTTACTTCCTTATTAGAGGAGGAGCACACGGGAGAGAGAGAGAGATCAAGAGCAGGGGTGCCCGGCTCCAGGTGCACATGGCAGGAGCTTGAGGCCCGACCTAATGAACGGTGAATGGATAGCGACATCACGCTTGCAGCGGGATGGGGGGTGGGAGGATGTTATCTCCATAAACAAGAAAGTCTGAAACCATAAGAGACTCTTAACTCCAGGGAACAAACTGAGGGTTGCTGGAGGGGTGTGGGGTGGGGGGCTGGGATTACTGGGTGGTGGTCATGAAGGAGGTCCTGTGATGTAACGAGCACTGGGTGTTATACACAATTGATGAATCGCTAACTTGACCTCTGAAACCGATAATACCTGGTATGTTAAGTAGTTGGATTGATACTAAATTATATTAAATTTTAAAAGAAGAGGAAGAAAGTTTGTGAATGGATCCTGAGCTCGGTCAATGACATGGGTGTGGGGGACACTAGGGAACGTGCTCCTAGAGGACGAGGTGAGGTGGGCTTCCCGCTGGGGATCCAGCAGAGCTGGCGCACTCCAGGCAGGGTTCAAAGGCGTCCACGTGAAATCCTCTTGGCTTTGCTGTAGGGGTGAGCATTTCCCAGGGTGAGGGGCAGTGGGAGACCCACTCGCGTCTGATGACAAACGTGAGTGAAGATGGTGGGATCCGGAGTTGCCCACGGCAGGAGGCCAGGAGCTCAGTGCCCATCGGAAGGGGGACGCCCCCATGGGGGTGGTCACCGGTGTGAGCAGGTGAGCGCCTCCCCGGCTCCCCCGGGGCCTGTGCCCGCCCAGTAAGTGTCCTTGGAAATAACTACTCAAGGCATCCTGCCAACTGGCGGAATGCAGGTCAGTTATAGAAATGTGACCTCCCCAAGGGCAGTCTCTACAGGTGCATGCTTCCGGTGGGCTGGCTTCCCTATGTGCTTGGAAGTCTGGCTGTGGGCTACACAATGGGCAGGTTTGATGTTGCTGTGGGAGCCCCTGCAGGGACAGCCCGGGCCCTCAGCTTCCCATGCTCAGGGCTGGCAGGTCTGCCGGTGCCCTTGACCCTTCCGGACTGGGCATCCTGGCCCCACTGGCCAGACCAGGGCCAGCCAGTGGCTGGGTGGGGAGGACTGTGGGGAGCCACAGGGAGAGGCGAGCAGTTCCTGCTTTCAACTCAGCTCAGTGCTGGGCAGGAGTCGCCAGCCCTGGCGTTGCTGAGCCCATGGGCCACCTGCTGGGGCCCCTCCTCGGAGAGAGGCTCTAACACGGGGTGGGGGGTGCAGCGGTTCTACAGCAAATTATTTTTATTGTGATTACTATTTGCAGGTTCCCGGAGGTGGAATTGGCCCGAGGCTATTTGGGAACGTGGTGTCTGCCCTGTCTCTTGGCTCGGCTCGGCGCTGCCCCGCGAGTCACAGTTCAGTGTACTACAGCAAAGCCCTCCCTGATTCCACTGAGCTCTGTCGAGGTTCGGAAGTTTCACGAGCGTCGTGTCTTGGCAGGCAACTGCCCTTGCAATTAAAAATAGATTACTGCAAAAAATAAAGGACTGGATTGAGTCTAGGAATAACCAAAAGAACGTCACGATCTTGCTGTAAAACATGTGACAGCTGGCTGAGATTCTGAATGCGGATGGCCGGCAGCCTCCCCGGCAGCTCAGCGTGGCCCAGTCCGCGGAGGCCGCGGCGACGACCCAAGGCAGCAAATGTCTCTGTGCTGATGGAGCTTGTCAGTATCTTGACTGTGGTGACAGACGCATGGACTGACACAGAGGACAAACTGTCAAGAACCACACACACACACACGTACATACACATGCACGTACACACATGCAAACATACATCACCACACATGCACACAGAAACACACCTGTAAACACGTCCACACTCTACCACCAGGCATCTGTGTGGCACTGTCTCTGAGGTGCTTCTGAGGTGTCTCTGGGGTGCCCCCAGGGCATGTCTGTGTCTCTGGGGTGTCTCTGTGAGTGTCTCTGGGGTATCCCTGGGGCATCTCTGTGTCTCTGGGGTGTCTCTGAGGTGGGTGTCTGTGAGTGTCTCTGGGGTGTCTCTGTGAGATGACTCTTCTCCTTGCCTGTTCTGCCTCGGCTCTCCGCAGCTGGCCTGAGGTCACAGCCAGGGTGGGCGTGCCAGGTCAGCCCCGCTTTGGGAAGGACACTGCGGGCTGACAGTGGAGGGTGGCCGGAAGTTGTGGGCTTTCTGTCCTCCCTTGTTCACGTGGACATGTGCCAACTGCTTGGTGGGGACAGAGGAAAGGTGGTGCGTGGGAGCTGCCGCCAAGCCGGCCACCCTGTCCCCGGGACCCTGAGCTTCCCGCCTGTTCTCCACCCCAACCATCGTCCTCCAGTTTGCTCAGCTCTGGGAAGATGTAAGCAGAGCGGACGCTCATGCTCACTCAGATGTGGTTTCTGGATTATTCTGACCTTTCGTAGCCCATGAATGTACTTTCCTGGGTGAGAGTAAAAGCCCGGCCTGCGAACTGACCTCTAGGGGTGGGAGGAAAGGGACAGAGCCCCATGAGCCACCCCAGCCTGGCCTACTGTGCAAGCTCGCCAAGGCCAGAGCCGGCCTGTGAGATGCGGGGCGCCTGCTGGGAATTTTGTCCCCGTAGCTGAGCACCTGGGGACGTCCCCGCTGAGGACATTTGTGGTGATGTTGGCCCTGAGATCTCATTGCAGCTCACTTGGGGCCCTGCATTGGCCCTGCTCCCTTCACCAGCCCTGCACTGGCCCTGTACCGTCTTACATGCCCATGGCCTTGTCTGGGTTCCCGGGAAGGACGGTGAGGCATGGCGCCCGGTGACTCAAGGGCTCGTAGGGATGGAACACAGGGCACCTCCCCTGTGACCATGACAGAGCTTCTAGAAGGTACCATCGCATTTTCCAGGAGTGGCAGGGAGTGCTTCCTGGTGTGGTCCCTGCAGGAGCCCGGGATCGGTGACCGCAGAGACCGCAGAGACCGCAGGATCGTCTGTGCCCACCTGCAGGGCTGAGGACCCAGTGCCTGCCGGAGCGCTGGCCATCCACTCCGCGCTGCTGGGGAGACTTCTCTGTGAAGAGGGGCTGGGCCGGCTGCTCTGGTGAGCAGGAACACCTCGGTGAGCGCCCGAGAAGGGCCCATGGCCCATGTATCACCGTGGATACCTCTTGAGAAAAACGGTGCTCACACCTCCCCTCCCGGCAGACTCACAGGGCTGAACACCAGCTCACAGGCCACGGGGGAGCCCCAGCGCAGGCTCTCGCCCAGAATCGGGCACCAACTTTGCGCTGACAAGTGATGTCACCTAGTGTTTCAGACGCGCACTGATAAGCCGCCCCCATACTCAGTGAAGCTCTGGTTTTTAGCCGGTGCACAACATAAAAAAAATAAATAAACCTTTGGGGCACCTGGGGGGCTCAGTCGGTGAAGTGTCTGCCTTTGGTTTAGGTCAGGATCTCGGGGTCCTGGGATGGAGCCCCGCATCCGGCTCCCTGCTCAGCGGGGAGCCTGCCTGTCCATCTCTCTCTGCCCCTCCTCTGCTCGTACTCTCACACACTCTCTCTCTCAAATAAGCAAATAAATAAATATATATATTTTTTACTTATAAAAACGTGGCAGAGCATCCAGAATATACAAGGAACTCCTCCAACTCAGTCATAAAAAACAACCAATTTAAAAGTGGCAAAACCCTGGCATTAGCATTTCTCCAAAGAGGATGTGCACGTGGTCCATAAGCTCATAGAAAGTTGCCCAACCCCAGTCATCAGGGAAACGAAAATCAAAACTTCAGCGAGCTACCACCGCATACTTTTTTTTTTTTAGATTTTTATTTATTTATTTGAGAAAGAGAATGAGCTGGGAGAGTGGCAGAGGGAGAGGGAGAAGCAGGCTCCCCGCTGAGCAGGGAGCCCGATGCGGGGCTCGATCCCAGGACCCTGAGACCATGACCTGAGCCGAAGGCAGATGCCCAGCCGACTGAGCCTCCCAGGCGCCCCGACCACCGCACACTGTCTAGCACGGCTATCAAAGCAAAATGGACAACGGGGCACCTGGGGGGCTCATTCTGAGCGTCCGACTCTTGGTTTCAGTTCAGGTCATGATCTCCGGGTCATGAGGTCGGGCCCCGCGTCAGGCTCTGCCCTCACCGGGGAGTCTGCTTGAGATTCGCGCTCTCCCTCTGCTCCTCCCTCCGCTTCCTCATTCTCTCTCTCTCTCAAATGAATAAATAAACCCCCCCCCAAAAAAGAGTGAATTCGTGAATGTGTGCTCCGATACGGTCGATGTCTGAGCGAAGCAGGGCAGAGAAAGGAGCTCCCGGTTCCCTTTACATGAACGGTCCAGAGCAGGCCAGTCTACGGAGGCGGACAGTAGACTCATGGTTGCCGGGGACTGGAGAAGGGGAGGGGGGTGCTGCTCATGGGGACAAGCTTCTTCTGGGGCCATGAAAAGTTCTAATATTAGATGACGCTGTTGGCCGATAGACTCAAACCACAGAATACACTAACGATGCTAAAAACACCGGATTGCATGTTAAAATGGTGAATCTTGCAGCGTGTGAATTATACCGCGAGAAGAAACAGAGAACAGGCCAGCTGTATGGTTGTTTCCTCATCTGCTCCGTGGAGACAGCCCTGCCCATGCCCAGAGCAGTGGGGGCAGGGACAGCAAGGGGACCACGTGTGGGCGTCTCCTGTCCCCGCGTCCAGGATGAGGGGACACCTCATCACAGCCTCCTGCGGTCCCCGAGCTTCTGGAGACTCATTCCGCGGACAGGAAGCAGCGAGGAGGCTAGTGTCTGGGCTCAGGATTCTGACGGGAAGAGCTGGGATTTGAGTCCCGGCCGTGGAGCTCGGGGGTGGCTGTGTCCGGCCCTTGCCTCACCTCCCGGACTCTGCCTTCAATTAAGTTTTGGGCCCAGAAGTGCCCCATGCCTTCTGATTAAAACCACTCACTCCCAGGGCCAGCACAGACTCTGGGGAGCCCACGTGGGTGCAGACATCCCCCCACCTGACTCAGACAGAGGCAGCAAACATTCGGGACCACAGTTCCCTGTGCAAAGCTGGTGCCTCTGCTGGCATGGGGCCTGCAAGCCTGAATCTGCCTCACCCAGCAGACCAAGGGCCCCAGGCAAGTCACAGAACCCGCGTCCCCCACCGGCGCGGCGCAGGATAAAGCTGACACCGACCCGGCCGCTAGAGGGCAAGGTGTAGTTTGCAAAGCGCTTCATAAACGTCAAGTACAAGGATGTATGGAGTGATGTAAAATGTGTGGGAATAGGCTGATGGGAGGTCAGGGTTGAGTAAGGGGGTTCTAGCTCCTTCCTCGTCCTGGCCCGTCGCTCAACCCCTCTGACCGGATCTCAGGATCCTGCAGCCCCAGGAACCTACCTGGCAGCCACGACCGTTCTCTCAGGATGCTGGAGAATCCGTGTCTGGCTCTGGGCCTTCAGCATGTACTGTCCCCCAGCAGAGCAGGACCCCCAAATGTTGTCAGGTGGTGCGCGAGGCACCTCCCTCTGGGCTCCATGAAGCCCTGCCCTCAGTGGGGCAGCCAGGCAGTCATGGAGAATCTGGAAAGGAAGCAGTCCGGGCTGACCACTTCTGGTGAGCCACCTACTGGAAAGGGAATTTACAACCGGCCAGAGCACCTGCGGTCTGGAGCCACTTAGCATCTCCGACCTCAGCGGACCTGATCACCCTTCACAGCTGGCTTGTCCTGAGGCCACCAGCGCTGGGGACAGATGCTGGAGAGGGCTACGTGGGGGCATCCAGGGGCCTCCAGGCTGGGCTCTGCACAGGTGACCCCCCAAACCCCCCAGAGAGGGGAGTCAGCAGTGACCAGGGGAAGCCTCGGGAGCTGTGAGCCATTCAATGACACACCCGAAGGCCATGATGGACAGTCGCCAACCTCCCTCCACATCAACAGGGCACAACGAGGCAAGGATGGCACCCAAATTTGGTGTGCCCCAGTGGGGAGGGAGCAGCTTTGAAAGCCAAGAGGCCGTCTATAGAGTGACAAGAGTCAGTGGAGGTGGCAGAATGGGGCAGGGTCAGAGGGTCTGGGGAGGGAGGGACGCTGCTGGTGAGACGGAGTGGAGCTGTGTCCACTCTGGCCTTTCTTTGATTGGCTTCGGAGATGCCCCAGACCCAAAGTCCTGTCCCAGACTGTGGGAGGTCCTGGCTTAGAAGTCCCAAAGGTAGGGTTCCTAGGGCCTGGGATGCCCACCCCTAGCAGGGACACAGCCAACAGCTGGGACAGTGTCTGTTCCCATGTGTGCTCAGCCACAGCCCTGCCCAGGGGGGTGGCCTTGGGACCCACAATCTTCCCCAATGGCCAGTTGGCTCAGTGGCCATCCCCCTCCCCCCAAGGCAAGGAGCAGCCTTGGCAAAGCAAGGAGCCTTCAGGGAGGGGAATTGGTGGGGGGAGGAGACACCTCAGCTGTGGGAGGAAGAGCCTGGGACATAAAGGGCACGGTTTCCTCTCCGACCATGGACTCCACCACCAGCGGGTCCACTGGCTAGGGCCCAGGGGGAATGCAGTCTTGCTGCCCCACCAGACTGGGCTCCCAGGCCTTCTCCTCCAGTTCAGGACCCCTTAGGGGTCAGCAGAGGACGTGGGGGTGACATTTGCCAGGTTGCTGGCCGCTGTGCGGACGTCCACCCAAAGACACAAGTCTCACACACACAGAAAACCCTTTATTGCAGGGCGCACGGGTGTCGGGCGTGGGGCTGGCCTGGGGCTGGCCTGGAGGGCTGCCCGGTGCGGCGGGCCAGGTCAGCCGCTCGGCCAGAGGAGCGTGAAGGCACCGCGGCTGCAGCGGAAGTCCGGCTCTGGCTGCTCGGGCTTGGGCTCCACCGAGACGAGGCGACGGGCCCCGCGCTGGCTCAGAGGGATGCAGTCGGAGACGCGGACCTCCAGGGCCCTTCCCTTCCTGAAGCGGGGGCGGGTGGGCAGGGAGGCAGACGGGTCAGCGGGCGGGGCGGGCGGTCTGGGGCGGGGACGTGCGGGAGGGCAGTCAGGAGCTGGGTGGAGGGCAGCGGGGGGTGGGACGGGGTGTCAGGGGCGGGACAGAAGGGCGGCCAGGGGGCGGGGCGGTGCAGGGGGGCGGGGAGGGGCCAGTGCCGCGGGGCGCGCGTCCCGGGCCGCGCCCGACTCACCCCTGGCAGTGCGCGGCCAGCACGCCCACCAGCTCCCCCACGCGGTTGTCCAGCGGCGGCCGGCAGCGGTGCAGACACACCACCAGGTCGTCCTGGCCGCGCGCGTGCAGCACCACCAGCTGGTCCCGGCCGCTGGTCACGCTCAGCCCGGTCACCTGCGCGGCGCGCCGGGGGTCGGGGTCAGGGGAGCCGCAGGCCCTCCTCCTCGCCCCCTGCAGTCTCCCGGAGCCCGCCGCCCGCCCCGTCCAGGCCCCCTTCCTCCCTCTCCAGCTCCGCCCACAAACGGGCCGGCCGAGGCGCTGCTCGAGAGAACGAGCCCCAGCGCGGAATGTTCGCCGTCCGCGCCTCTAATCCGGCGCCACCGCCCTCCCGGGGCTCCCGAGTTCCCCCGGACGTGCGGGTGCGGCCGGGGCGCTGAGCCTTCTGCTTTCCCCCCACCACGTCTAGCGGACACACAGGCGTGGCCGGCGCCCCAGACAGGTCCCCACTCGGTTCCGAGGACCCCAGGGAGAGACCGCTGCCCACGGCAACGGGTCCCGCGGTCGGGCGGGAGCCCCCCTCCCCCCTCGCCGCCACGGATGTGGGTAAGAGGGGCCCGTGGCTCCGCGCCCTGTCCGCCCTGAGCAGCAGAAGGCCCGGCATCCTGAGCCGATGCTGGGTTCTGGGAAGCTGGGGCATTCTCAGGTAGGCGCGAGGGGAGAGGCCCCCCCCCCGCCGCCCCGGCTCACCGCTTCCAGGGGCACGGCCCGCATCACCCGGTACTGGCGGCCGGGGTCCAGCTTGTAGACATGCCGGTCGGTGAGCAGAAGCGCCCGGTCCCGGCTCTTGTTGAAGCGGTTCACCTGCGGGACAGGCGCGTTCGGGCTCACCTGGCCGGCCCGAGGGCCTCCTCTCCCTGGACCCCTTTTCTCACGGACTGGGTTGGATCTGACCACTTCCGAAACCTCTGCTCTGGGCCTGGGCTGGGGCTGCCGCTCCTCGCCCAGCCGAGGGCCTCACCTTCCGGACATGACTGGAGAACAGCACGGCCCCAAAGCTGTCCTTCTCACGGAGTGCCTGCAGTCGCTCCGCGAACAGGCCCGAGGCTGTGGGGTTGTCCGTGGCCTGAGGACAGAGGGGAGCTGCTTGGCCACGCTGATAAGTGGGCACAGCTGCCCCTCACCTCGCGAGCCGAACCGAGTCAGGCCTCGTGCCAGCCTCCCTGGCTCATCTGAGGGCCCTGCGCCCACACCCCTGCAGCCCTAGCTTCTGGTCATGCCTGAGCCCGCCATAGCTGCCCACCAAAGCGGAAGCTGAGAAGGCAGCGTCCCGGGGTCCAGGGAAACCCTTCAGCCCCTGAGCCTATATTCCCTGTAGAATGCAGCCAGGGGCACGGCTCGCCATGCCTGTGTGAGGGCCAGGGGGAACTAGGGCATGGTTGCAGGGTGTGGAAGGGGGGCTTGGGGGCGCCTCTACCTGACACACGTGGAGAAGGGGGAGGGGCAGAGAGAAGGTGCTCGGTAAAGCCCAGAGGCCAGGGGCAGAGGGGCATAGCCCACAGGCTGGACGGACGGCCAGGCCCAGGGAGAGGACGTCTGGGATGGACACCGGCAAGGTCTCAGCCCTGAGCCCCTCCTTGGTGCCCAGACTTCATGGCCCCAATACTCACAGAGGACAAGTAGTCCCTGACCCAGGCCCGACGGCAGCCCCAGTCCTGCCGTAGCTCCTGTAGGACCGTCATGGCTGCCACCTTGGCCTTGATCTGGGCCATGTCTGAAGGTGGGATGTTCTTCACCAGCTGCCGGGCCCGCCACCTAGAGGGAACGGGTGGTCAGATGGACCTCATACAGCCCTCCCCTTCCCCATCCCTGTCCTGCTTCCCTCACATCCAGGCCCTTCTCTTGCTTCCTCTCCCCCAGGGGAGAAGGCCAAGCCTCTCTGCCTGGCCCTGGCTGTGGGGCTTTCCCCTTCCCGGGCTGGGTAGGAGGTGGCCCCGCCCACTCTGTGCCTCTCCTCCTGGAGAACTACTCGGCCTTCAAAGTGCTGCTCAGATGCGCTGTTCCCGCATCCCCTGGTCCCAGCCAGCCACCCTCCCCTGCAGGCCTCCAGCAAGGAGCTGGCAGGGCTCTGTGGAGACCGTGGGGGTGTGGGACCCAGTTACTAGGCACAGCCTCCTGTTTTCCTGCTTAGGAATGGGGCTTGTGGGGTGCAGACGGCTGCGTGCAAGTCGCAGGCGGAATGGGGAGAAACGAACGGGCAGTGGCTGGGGCCCGCACCTGCAGAACAGCGCCTGGCAGGTGTCCTGGAACGGCTGCAGCACCGCGGGGGGTGGCGGCCAGATGAGGTCCCGACCGTAGAGCGGGGGCTGCCTCGCCGCCTGGAACCGCCGCTGCAGCTCTGCCAGGTGAGCGCGCACCTTGTGTCTCCTGAAGCAGCGCATGATGGTGTAGACGGCCCGCAGTCGCCGACAACGCTGCCTGGCCAGCGTGCCACGCCAGGCCTGGGGGGCCAGCGGGGCTTTCAGTCAGTCCCGGCCAGGCCCCGCCTCCCCGCCTGTTTCCCTCCCTCCCCTCCCCTGCGGCCCGCCCACCTCCCCCACCCTCCGCTGGGTGGGGCCAGGCTGCTATGCCCAGACTCCTGGGGGCCACCTCCACTGGCCGCAGGGTGGCTTCCCAGGTGGGCGCAGGGCCCGCCGCAGTCTCCGCCTAACTTCTGGGGGGGCCGCTCTGCCCATTCCATGTCCTTCTGCCTGGCACCCGCGGACGGGGGCACTTTCCCTTCACTGGGGACAGCTGCCGACTGTCCACCTGGAATCCGGGCTGGCCCAGGTCTGACCTCCAACTCCTAGAGGCCCCGACACAGAGGGGTCCCCCAAGAATACAACCATTAAAACCCAGACTAGAAACTCTACACAGCAGGGAGCCCAGGGGACCCACAGATGAAAGCAGACTCAAGGAACCTGACTCAGACCGGGGACAGGATGGCAGTGTGGACGGTCCTGGAAATGGTGGGGCCGCGAAGAGCCCGTGTGAGTGTCCCAAGTCCCATTTCCGTGACCATGGCATGGTGTCGTGTCACCGCTAAATGCGGGGTGACCACGGGTAATAGTGGGACACTGTGCAAATTCGAATACGGCCCACGTATTGTTCAGATATGTAGACTGTCTAGTCGGTGTTAGGGTTCTTGTCTGCTGACCTCAGCATGGTCAGAAAAGGGAACGTACTTGTCCTTGAGACGTGTGCTGAAATACGGAGCGGCCCCATTACTGGTATGGTTCAGGAGATCATATAAACGTACCTATCCGTGGGTGTGGGGACGGACAGACGGACACACAGAGCTGGGGTGGGGGAGCACACCACGGCAGCAACCCGGGGGGATGGTAAGTCAGCACAGGCATCTCCGACTTTTCAGTTGGTTAGAAACATTAAAAATAAAAAGCCACGGGGAGAGTTGGAGGAATTCCTGTCCTTTGGGAACACTTACTAAAATGGCTCTAAACAAAATGATTTGATGGGGCGCCTGTGGGGCTCGGTCAGTCAAGTGTCTGACTCTTGATTTCGGCTCAGGTCATGATCTTGGGGTCGCGAGAGCGAGCCGGAGTCCGAGCTCAGCGGAGAATCCCCTTGGGGTTTACTCTCCCTCTCCTCAGCCCGGCCCCGGCTCTATACTTGAGGCCTCTCTCTAAGATGAATAAATAAGTCTTTAAAGAAATGTTTTGCTTAAAAATAACTGGGATGGGGGCGCCTGGGTGGCTCAGTGGGTTAAAGCCTCTGCCTTCAGCTCAGGTCATGATCCCAGGGTCCTGGGATCGAGCCCCACATCGGGCTCTCTGCTCGGCAGGGAGCCTGCTTCCTCCTCTCTCTCTCTCTCTCTTTCTGCCCATTTGTGATCTCTGTCCGTCAAATGAATAAAAATAAATAAATAAATAAAATAAAAATAACTGGGATGGGCTGCAGGTGTCTGACTCAAACCACACACTGGTCAGGGCGGCACAGCTGATGCTGGGAGTAGGAGGGGAAGTCGGTGCACTGTTCTGCGTGCTTTTCTCTGGGTCTGAGATCTTTCGGAGACAACAGAAGAAAAGAAGGGGGGAGAAAAGGAAGGGGGGCGCCTGGGGGGCTCAGGTGGTGAAGCGCCTGCCTGCCTTCGGCTCAGGTTCTGATCTCGGGGCTGTGGGATCGAGCCCCGCATCGGGCCCCCCTGCTTCGCGGGGGGTCTGCTTCTCTCTCCCTCTCCCTCTGCTGTTCTCCCTTCTCGTGCTCTCTCTCTCTTTCTCAAGTAAACAAAATCTTAAGAAAGAAAAAGAAAGAAACAAAGGAAGGAAGGGAGAAAGAAAGAAAAGTAAAGGAGGGAATCCACATTGCTGAAAATCGTATTTTGAGCACCTGGATCCACCTGGGCCTGAAGCTGATGACCACGGGACTGAGGTAAACTAACCACATCCACACCTTTTGCTTAAGTCAATTTCGGTCCTGGTCAGTCTCCTGGTAGAGGGGATTCCTGTGGGCCCCGCCAGTGTGTGCACAACCTCCCCACTCCAGGTGGTGCACACTCATTGCTCCCATCCCTCCACCCAATGCACACCCCTCCCTCCCCTTCCCCTCCAGGTATATACCCCTCCCTCCCCCCCTACATGCTCCGTTGTAGGTAGGCATCCAGCCAGGCCGCACCTTCTGCAGCAGCAGCACGATGATGGGGATAAGGCGTGCACGGCTCTGCTCCAGCGTGACCAAAGTCTGAGGCGAGCGGATGAAGAGCTTGGTGTGGCCAAAGGCCACGTCCCTTTGCAGCCCGTGCTGCTCCAGGAGGGCACTCACGGCTGCCTTGTCAGAGCCCAGCAGGTGATTGGGCCACGTGTACTCACAGGTCATCTTGTACCTGTCACCACAGGACAGGGCAGTGGGCACCGAGCTCTGGGGAGAGGTGGGGAGCTGCCCCAATCCGATCCCATCCCACACGCCCAGCCCATGCCGCCCCCATGTGCCGCTCACCCAAGCACCTGCCCACCCCATCCCCTGCGTCACACAGGGGTCCTCGCTGTCCGTGTCGTGTGCGTCTGCAGCTGAGAAGCACTGGCTGGGTTTGGGACCCTCTGGCCCCCCGTCTGACTCCTCACAGGACTCTGGCCCAGGGGAGACACACGGGCAGGGAGATGCAGCTCCGGGGCAGCAGGGGGTCTTACCTGAGCAGGAATCGTGGGTAGGGCTGGCGGGAAGCGAAGCCCGCCCTCCGGACCCGCACATTCTCCAGCAGCCCCAGGTACGCGACCTGATGGCGACAGTGGTCCTCGTCCAGCCTGGCAGCCACCTTGTCCTCATTGGGCTTGATGCAGCGGACATAGAAGGGCTCCTGCCACAACAGAGGGCACTCAGAGCCACCAGCATCAGCCTCCATGGCTGCAGGGCAGGTGTGCAGCTGTTCCCCCCCCCCCCCACGGGCTGCCCAGGGAAGAGGCTCTTGCAGGGGGAAGGGGGGCGGAGGGGCCGGGTCAGGAGGTGGTAGGGCAGCCCAGAGCCGTGTGGGCCTGCAGAGGCCAGGCTGAGTCTCCGGATGTTCTGTGGTTAAGCGGGCTCTGGTGTCCCCCTGCTGCCCCCTCTGCCTTCCGGCCTGTGAGCCCCGCCCAAGAGGCAGGGAGGACCTGGGCGCGCTGGTTCAAACCTCACTGTTACTCCAGCTTCAGCCTGACCCAAGACATCTGCATCTGCAAGGTGCTGGGTTCCCCCCGGCTGGAGTGGGGGTGGGGCAGCAGCCGACAGGAAGTGACCACCTTCCCCATGGTGTGCAGAGGCGGTGGGCGCCCAGGACGCCGGCCAGGCACAGCTGAGAGGCCCCATGCAGATGGGGGGGGTGGTACCTTGGAGGCCAGGTTTTCCACCAGAGCCACCATGGAGTTCTTGAAGAGCGTGCCCGCGGTCAGGGGTCGCTTGGTCACCTCCGTGATGTCCTGCTGCCCATCCGGCCACATAGCCCGCAGGGTGGGGTCCGAGCTGTGGACACAGGCCATATCGCCAGTTGCCCTCTGGAGGGCGGCCCTCGCCCCAGCTCTGCCACTGGTGAGCTTGCGGCCTCAGCGTCAAACCTCAGGCTGTCAGCCCACCAGGCAGGTGTCAGACCCGAGTGTGCAAAGGCTTTTCCAACCTCGGGCCCCCACGCACCTGTTGTACATCAGCCGCTTGAAGTCTTGGAAGAGGTGGTCTCTGTTCTTGTCGATGAAGCCCTCCACTGAGTACCTGGGGGGCCGGGGCTGGTGAGGGGCAGGGGGCCTCTGACGGTCCCCAGGAAGCCCCTCCCCCACCTTTGTTCTCCTGGGTCGGCCTCCCTCCCTCCCCTCCCACACCAGCTTTCTCAGCATGTTCGACCCCGCCCTCAGAGGTGTCTCTCCGGGAGCAGGAGTTGGCGCTCGTGCCCACTGCACTGGACCCCGGCTCTCACACATTCGTGCTGTGTGACCTGGGACCAGGGACTTAACTTGTCTGTGCCCCAGTATACACCACAGGCCCAGATCAGTGCCTACTGAGTTTCGGGAACTCCTGAGGCAGGGGACTGCTTTGACTCTGCGACACTGAGAACCTCGGAGTCCTTGTCTTGCCCTTTGATGACAAAAGGCGAGAAAGCTCGGTGCCCAAATCTTGCCACACCTGCAGCTCCTGTGCAGACTCAGGGCACGGGGTCTAACCTCTGGGTACACTATCCTCTCCACTTGTGCTTGTGAAGGACACATGAGACACGTGTGTCTCTGTGAGTCACCTCAAGTCCCATTTGGGAGGGGGGAGCACAGGAAAATTAACAGTAATGTCACGGAGATTTCTGGAGGACTCCTGAGGGTGTGCCCCAAGCATGGGCAGCTCCTGGCTGGGGGCTTGCTGGGAATGCAGTCCGTGGCCTGCCTGTCCCCTACCCCCCAGCTAACCAGGCTGCCGTAACAGTGTGCCCCTCCCCCAGGTACTCCCCAAAGTGGAGCCTAGATATGGGCATTTTTTAAAAGCTTCCAGAAGCTTCTATGGTGCACCCAGGGGCCAGAGCTCTGATCTTAAAAGCTCCATTTCATGCTTTCCACTTGTGAATCTGGTGTCAGGCACGTCTTCAGCTGCTAAGAAGCGGGGAGAGCCTTACGTGACGTCCCCCGCATAGTGCTTGATCCGGAAGTCTCGGCCGAACTCCATGGTCTTGTCTGTGGGGCAGAGCTGGGGGATGGGGGGCGGGCCAGGGTCAAGGCACAGGGCAGGGGTCTGTGCAGCGGACAGTGCAGGAGAGGAGGCCGGGCCCCGCAGAGGTGGGCAGCACCGTGCCTGGGGTGGGGGAGGGGACCAGCGCAGGTACCGGGCTGCGGGGCGAGGGCCGGGTCAGGGGAGCACCTAGGCCGGGGCAGGGGAGCACCTGGCGGCTGGTGTAGTGGGGGTGGTGGCGGTGGTGCGTGTCCAGGCTCTGCAGGAAGATGCGGTCGGTGATGGTGCCCGCGGCGCTGCAGGCCTCGTCCAGCACGGCCAGCACGCCCCGGTGGGGCCGCTCTACCAGCTCCACGATGGTGGCGTTGTTGAAGTAGTCCACCTGCGTGGCGGGCGCACGCCGGCTCCCAGTCTGCCCGCCAGCCACCCGCGCTTCACCCCGCGGCCCGGGCGCCCCCGCCCACGGCCCTGGCACCCTGCCTGCGAGGCCCCGCTGGCACTCACACTCTGCCAGGTGATGCCCTCGCGCTGGTACTCCTCCTGCTCCTGCTTCAGGATGAGCTGGATGAAGAGCTGCTGGAGCTTCTCATTGCAGTAGTTGATGCACAGCTGCTCAAAGCTGCGGGCAGCGGCGCTGGGTCATGGTCACGCCCAGCAGGGCGCTCTGGCTCCGGGAGCTAAGGTGCCAGGACAGGCCCCTCCCTGAGAGCCCCACCGTGGGGGTGATCCTCCCGCGGTGGATTTGGCGGTCATGACCAGGGTACGTGAGTCCCTAGTTTGCCTTCGAGGGCACCTCTGGACAGGTGGCACAGCTGGAGCACGCGTGGGGCCTGAGCCCGGGGCTAGAGACAGGCTGGGACAGCCGCCGGAGGTCCTGCTCCCCAGCCCAGCAGAGCTCTGTGGGACCAAGGTGGCCCTAGGGTTTGGGGTCAGAGTCAGACACGTGGTGGCCGGGCTCCCCACCTGTTGACAGGAAACACCTCAAAACCGTAGATGTCCAGCACGCCAATGACCGTGTCCTTGCCATCTCGCCGGGGGTCCCGGCCGCGGGTTTCCATGACACTGTTGATCCGGCTCACCACCCATTCAAACAGCCGCTGGTACACTGCCTGGGGAGAGGCCAGGAGCCAGCTCCTTCGGGCTGTCTCAGTCCTTGCCTCCTCCAGGAAGGCCCCCTGGGTGTCCCCATCTCGCTCCCCACAGCTTGCCCCCAGAGGACCTTGGCACAGGCGTCCCGGGCATAGCTGGCCTCAGCCGCAGTATGGCCCTTCTCAATGAGCTCCCTGCCTCCTGAGGCCACCGTGCGAGAGAGCAGGCATTGCAGCACCAGCTCCCGGGGCGTGGCCGTCAGCTCTGCCACGTGGTCTACCAGCCGCTCCTCAGCCACCTCCAGGTGCCCCTGCTCCAGCCCGGCCTCCTCTGTCTCCACGAACTCGATGTTCCCCTGGGGATAGGGAGCCAGGACACTCATGCTCCAGGTCCCAGCAGAGCTTGCCTGCACACCTCTGCTGGGGGAGAAGGAAGGAATGGCAGGGCTGGGGGTGTGGCGGGGCCTGGCTTCTGCCCTGGCCATGGGAACGGCCCCGGGAGCATAGCAAAGTCTTATCCAAGGCTTCCTGCCCAGAACGTCAGGTCCGTGGTCCCACGGCCCCTGCCTGCAGCCTCGAGGCACTCCCTGCTCTCAGGCCGCCTGGCAGGGAAGGGAGGCTCAGCTGCGGTAGAACTGTCCAGCCGGCTGGACCTCCCACGAGACAGGTGGGACACGTCTGCACAGTGGAGTTACAGAGCTCCCAGCTCCAGGCCAGGCCTCCGGGAGCCCCGCCACGCATTCAGCCTCCCCGAGGGCGGGATGGGCCAGCCGCACGACTGGGCCCACGGAGCTCAGTCTCCCTCTCCAGGGGCCACCGCCCTGCAGCGCCGGCCAGGCTCACCAGGTGCAGTATGGCCGCCAGGATCCGGTGCACGGAATGCACTTCCTCAGCACTGAAGCCGATCACCCGCATGGCTTCCATCACTGCCAGGTAGTGGCTCCTCTCGTCGCTCTCCAAGGCCTGCAGGACAAGGGGCTCAGCACTCCAGGGCCACGCGGGGCCTCCGAGTCCTCCCAGGGAGTGCCTGTTACACCGGGGGCCCAGCAGTCCCGCTGAGCGCCCGCGGAGCCCTGCCCCCACTCACGTTGAGCCCCGCGCCCTGCCGGGTGAAGTTGTACACCGCGGGGTTCCTCTGCAGGTGCAGGTTCCGCAGCTCTGCGTCCTCACAGCCCCGAAGCACCTGGGAGCCCACACGCCCCTGCCTCAGGCCCTCAGAACTGCAAACACCCCGCCCAAACGAGCAGGAGGACGCACCGACAGAGCGAGGGGAGCTCAGTGCTGGTGTGGACCCACCCGAGTCCAGGCAGACCACATCTCACCCAGTGTAGACACCACCCTGCTGGTGTCTCGGGACAGTCCCCTCCAGTGAGGGCGGGGCACTGGCGGTGTCACAGCAGGAAGGAGCAGGGAGGGGAAAGGCACTGGGGGGGGCGATCGGAAGGGCTTCCCGGGCAGCCTCACACACCTGCTTTGGCTCACCTGGTAGAAGGCGTGGAAGTTCCGTTCGCCCACGTGCTGCTTAAGGACTCGAGACTGTGGAGGGAGGGGCAGTTGGGCCCTTGCCTGGGTTGCGACCCCCCCCAGGGGACCCCACCAAAGGGAGCCACCCAGCCCCTGGTGCAGTGCAGGCAGAGGGGGTCAGGCAGGCCAGGCACAGAGGAGCCCCACCTATAAGCCTGGGACCTCAGAGAAAGTGCCCCCGCCCCACTACTGGGGACCCAGGCCTGGAAGGGCCAGTGCGTGAGGCCCGTGGCCGCAGGGCCCACCTTCTCCAGCAGATAGCTGTGGATGTGTCCCCCGATGGGGTCCCCTTTAAAATCGAAGTTGATGTCCATGTACTTGCCGAAGCGGCTGGAGTTGTGGTTGCGGTTGGTGCGCGCGTTCCCAAAGGCCTCCAGCACGCACGTGGACTTGAGCAGCACGTCCTTGACCCTGTGCGGGGCAGAGGGGCCGGGTGGTAGGGCACAGGCCTCCTCCTCCTCCATCCTTGCCCTAGGCCTCCCAAGGCACAGGCTGGGGACCAGCTGGGAAGGCCACCTGCCTGGGCTGTGCAGGGGTGTGGCAAGAAGGGCGGCTCCGCTCCTGGGTGTGCTGCCGCCTGCAGGGAGCAGCTGGAGCCGCACACTCTGCCCTCCGCCTCCTCCACAGGGTGGGCAGCCGCCAGCCGCGCGTGGCCCCCCAACCCCACCTCGCCCCTCCTGACAGGAAGAGCCAGGGCTCACACAGGAAGCTATGCCCATGGGGCCCCACTGGTAACAGCAGGCAAGCAACTGGTGAGGAGCTGGACAGGCGGGCCCCGATCCGGGTCCAGGCCCTTCCTGACCATCCTGCCCACTTCTCCCCTCCGTGGGGTCTCCCAGGAGGGGCACAGCCCCCGTCTGTTGGCCCTGTGCGCTTTGCCTCTTCCCTGTTCCTAGAGGTGGGCCCCCCCACCACCCAGGCGCCGGGCCCTGCCTCTGCTGGGTGGATGGGTTCTGGGCGGGTCACCGGCAGAGGAGCCCTCTGAACTTGGCCAGAGGCAGGCTGACTTCCATCTCTCTCCCCTCCAGGCCTGAGGCCCAGGGCCAGCCCTGCGCCAGCCCTGCCCGCTCTCACCTGTCCACCTCGGCCCTTTGGCTGGGGTTGGTCACAGCCGCAATGTACTGCATGATGTGCTTGCTGGCCTCCGTCTTCCCTGCCCCGCTCTCCCCTGCCGGACAGATGGATGGATGGACGGTCAGACGGAAAGGGTGGCTGCTCCCCTTGACCAACCCCCTGGGCGCCCCCTCCAGGGTGGGGCTGGGGGAGGCAGCCGGGCCCAGGCCGGTACCTGAGATAACAATGCAGGTGTCCCTGGAGCGGCGCTTCATCGCCCTGTAGGCGGCATTGGCCACTGCGTAGAGGTGCGGCGGCCGCTCATAGAGCTCGCGGCCCTGGTACTTGGCGATGGCCTCAGGCCCGTACAGGGGCAGCTCCTGGTAGGGGTTCACTGACACCAGCACCTCGCCGATGTAGGTGTAGATGCGGCCCTTCTCGAACCTGGTACAGGCGGGCTGAGCCTCAGCGCTCAGGGCTCTGGGGGCGCACCCCAGGTGCTGGGGCGCTGGGCCCCTGTTGGGGGTCTGGGGGGGCCCTGGCCCACCGCAGGGTTCAGAGTGGGAAGGAGTGTGGGTTGACCTGACACTTCCCAGTGCCATCTTGCTGGAATCCCACCCCCAATGCAGGGTAGTGCTGGGGCCCACGCTGCTCCCTGGGTGGTGGTCGGGGGGGTGGGGGGGGTGGTGGTGTCGGAGCAGGAATCTCCAGCACCTGATTTTTGAAGGGACAGGCAGAGCCGAGGGCGGGAGGTGGAGGAGAGAAAGGGCTGGAGGCCGAGGGAGGGGCCTCAGGCTATTTCCTGTCTTGGGGCCTGGGTGGGGACCCAGAGGCAGCAGGGAACCCTGCCCGGGCCCCACCCAGGTGGCTGGGACAAGGCCGGGCACAGGGAGGGGGCCTGGGGATGCAGGGGCCGTCCTCCCCCTGCACATCCTCCTACTTCTCGACCCTTCCTTTCGGGAGCTCTGGCTACTGGACCTGGGTCTGTCCATCTCTTGACCTTTCTGCCCTGGAAGTTATGCCCGCCGGCCCGCTCAGCGCCCCCTTTGTCTGGGACCCGCCCTTCCCTGGTGGCTTGTGGTCCGTCCCCTGTCAGGGGTTCCTCTTCCTCTGCCACTCCTCGGACGAGGGAGTTCCCCCGCTCGGTTCCCTCCACACCCTCTCTCATCTGCCCTGGGCCTGCCCCCCTGCGTGCCGCCAGGGCTAAGTACTCCATTGTTAAAAAGGACATGGTCATGCCTGCCTCACAAGCTAGTGTAGAAGAACGATGTGAAATTACGCTTAGCTTCCCCCCCATACAAAATAGCCCATTTCCTGTCCTCTACCTTCAACAATGTGTGCTCAGGGGGCCCCATCCCCTAACCGTGTGCTCCCACTGGCTGTCTGGGATAAAGCCACCCGGTTGTCCAGCTCCTGGTGGCCATCCCACCTCACCATCTCCTGGTTCCTCCAGGGCAACCAGACCCCATGTCACTTCTACCAGCCACGCCCTGGGGCACCCCATGCACCCCCAAGTGTCATCTCAGCTTGTCCAGCTGCACCCCGGGACAGTGCCTGGCCCCTTCTCTTAGAGCCCCCAGGGCACAGCACGACCCCCAGTGGCAGATGGACAGTGCGCCCAGTCAGCGGGGCTGGCTCCTGCCTGTCCCTGCCGGGCAGGATGAGCAGAAGACACTCAGGCCATGACAGGGGCAGGGGTCTGGGAAGCCCCCTGCAGCACCGGCTGGCGGCCCTGGCCTTGGGAGGTGGGTCCCGCCCCCCAAGACCCCCTGCTGTTACCCACACGGTGTGCGGTGGGTGTGTGTCCTGTGTGTGCGGCCCTACCTCAGGCTCCCACCCTGGGCTGATGGAGACCGGGGAGCCTGGGGGCTGGGGAGAGGGAGCCCAAGCCCGGCGTCTACCTGAGTTTTAGGTTCTCCATGAAGTCCTCCATGGTCACTTGGTCCAAAAGCACAAAGTCGGGTTTGCCGCACTCGGGGCCCTCCTCGTCCATCCTGCCAGCGGGAGCCCCCAGGCGGGGTTGCCCCAACCTTCCTTTGCAGAAGGGTGGAGGGGAGGGTGCTCTGAGCAGGCTCAGCCCTCGTCTCCTCAGCGGTGCGGTGAAGTAGGAAGTGGGTTCTGGTCCCAGGGAGGGGCTGCCTCCCGGCTTGCCGCTCCCTCTGGAGGGGCTCTGACCCTGGCTTCCTGGTTCCCGCACCCGGAGGGCGGGCACGCCTGAGAGTCCAGGTGCCCGGTGCTCTGGTGGACTCCTGCTGGCCTCCCCGTAAGTTCGGAGCCTCTGTGGTCTCCACACCCACCCCTGACCCCAACCAGGCCCAACCAGGGGCGTCACCTGTCCCAGCTACCAAACCTGTTAACAGCCGGAGCTCCGAACTAGGGGCAACACAACGCGGGCTTGCTACCTTGTATCTTGATAAAAAGTGGGCCTCTGGGGCGGGGCCTCGGGTAACTTCAACGTGTGCAAGACCACACCAGGATGTAAATGACAAAACCACCCTCCCGTCTCCGTCGCACTGCACTGCAGGGCTGGCGGTCTGGTTCCTCAGACAGATTTGGAGTTGGCTGCAGCCCCAAGGCCTCTGGATGTCACCCGGAAGGCCGCCCCTGACGTCCCCCCGCCTGTCCCACTCCGCTCTCACAGCCCCATTAGAAGCCGCAGACCAGCTGGCTCAGATTTGTCTCCTGACAGCCTCCTTGACCCCATGCACCCTCTGGGCAGGCACTTCTCTCAACACCCCTGGGGAGGCCAGATTATTTGGCAAAAGTGAGTCATCCACACGCTGCTTTGGGGAACCCGCACTCAAGAGCCAGCGTAGTGATTGTCTTTCAATGAGCTCACTTCTTAAAACTCAAAAACATGGACACACAAGGGTTTTTTGCCTTTCAGATTCATTAGGATGGATACACACCCAGTAAGACAGGGACGTGCTTACTCAAAAGCCTGATGATCCAGGCCGTGTCCTTGCGCACCATCCTCTGGGGGGCTGTTGGCCCTACCTCAAGGTCCAGTCATCGTCCCAACTCTGGGGATCCCCTCCGTGGCTGGTGCTTTTGAAGGGCTTTTCCACACCAGCACTCCAGAGCATCTGGTCCCAGGGTTTTACTTCCCCAGCCTCTCAGCCAATGGGGTCCCCCAGCCCTCAGCTTCAACTGAGAACAAGTCAGCCTGTGCGGTGAAACCTCAGCCTGACACAGTTTTCACGTCACTGGATAGCTTCTGGGTTTTTTCTGGTAGAAATGTCAAGACCTTCTGAGGTTGGGGATTTAGCCCCTAGGCGGAGCTTGGCTTAAGGTACTGCCACCTTGTGACCTGGACCCTAACTGCAGTCTGCACGCGAAGGACCTGCAGCCCATGCCTTTGCCCTGAGGCTGGGGCGACACGGCATGTCTTTTCCCTTCCTGGTCTGTCTCCTGTCCTCTTGGGACAAACCCCTTGGGAGGATCTCAGCTGGGGGATCGAGGAGGGCAGAACACTGCTGGGGACCCCACCCTGGCCCCTGATGATGCCACTGGTTTGCTGGACATGCCAAGCTCCCTCCAGGTCCAGCACACCTCAAGACATGTGGGAACTGCGGGCTGCTGCAGGGAAGGGCCCCACCAGGGCACCGCAGAGGCCACCTCCCCCTCTTCCCGTCAACCAGCTGTGTGTGCGACGGGGGTGCCATGACACCAGGAACACACCGAACGTAAAAGTGTCCGGCTACGTGTGGACGTGCTACTTTTCAAACGAAGCCAACTGTGAGCGTGCGTCACTCCCACACGGCTCGCACATGTCTGTGTGCCCACGCCCGAGATGAGCCTCACTCCCAAGTCCGACCGGCACTGGAGAGGAGGACAAGAGGCAGATGAGCCTATTGAGACAGCAGAACCCGTCCAGGATCCCCAGGGCAAGCGCCCAGTGGAAGGTGCCGGTAGCCCGTCACCCACTCAGCACTTTGCAAAGACTGGACGGAAGGAGTCTGGCTGCCACTCCCTTCGAGGGCAGGGCGCCCGCTCCTTGTATCGAGCACATGGAAAGGACACAAGCCAGCCGCATCACATGCCGAGAAAACTTTATTAACCACCCCTTGTCTGCCGCACACAAGAGGTCAAAGGGGCCCGGGCCCCGATGCACAGCAAGGATCTTCGTTTGGAACCGGACAGTGCAGCACCCAAACCTGGGGGCAGAGAAACGTCTGTCGGATGTGTACACCAGTCCCTGAGCTGCCCACTCCCCAGCCTGGGCCCGACCCAGAAACCCCTCTCTCCTCCCTGACCGGGAGCCAGTGAGGAGCATACCTGCTTAGAGAGAATGGCGCACAAGTGACCTCGTGGGGCGAGTCCCTGCGCAGGCCGCACCCCAGGGTCCGCTTCCTCAGGCACGAGGCAGTGGCACGTGCGAACAGCATGGAGGCTGGCTGTGAACACAAGTGACGTGAGCACACAGCCAGGAACTAAATGCTGGTTGCACTGAGAGGCGGAGGGGACTGAACCCATAACCCCTCCTGACCCCACAGTGGGCTGAGGTCTCTGTGACGGGACATGGCAGCAGCCTGACCTTCCCAGGCCAATACCCCACTGACCCCGCAGGGTCTCGGGGAAATAGCGGCAGGTCGAATCTAACACCATAGAGCCAACCGGTGCTGCGCCACAGAACTGCGGCCCCAGGAGTCCAGATACGAGACCGCCGCTGGCCAAAACCAGTGTCGTGAGCTTGAAGCCAATGAATCCTTCTGGGCCTCAACTGCCTGACTTAGGAGATGGGAAGGGCTCGTGGAAATGAACAGAACACAGGCCTCTGGAGCATACTTACTGCCGTGGATCCCAGATCGGCCCGGCCGACACGGACCAGGCCACCTCCTGGCGCTCTCCTCTGGCCCCTGGGCGCTCGGGCCACTGGAGTAGTGGGGAAGGGCAGATGTCACGTGTCCTGTGCTGGGACAGGGACCCAGAGCAGAGCCTGCTGGGGTGGGGAAGCTGCCAGTCAGAAGCGGGGATGGGTCTGATATCACCCCTGGCCCTCGGCCCCCCAGCTAGCAAGGTAGCCCCCCAGTTGCAGGGATGCTGGCAGGACACATGAGGCTCTCTGATTAGACATGAAGACAGCCGATTCTTCCCACGGGGTGACACAGGGGAGCCAGGGGGCAGCCAGCGCATGCGGTGGCCACGTGGGACAGGCAGGCCAGACCTCTCCCAGCAGAGAGCAGGCCCGCTCTGGAGGGAGGCACTACCTGGTCTGCACTGAGGCTGTCTGCTGCTCCAGCATCCTTGAGAAGGGGGGCCGAGGTTCAGCCAGCGCCCTGCTCCCAGGACCGCAGACCCAGGAGCCTCATGGAGCGGCTCCCGAGTGCCGCACACAAGCCGCGGTGTTCAGCGTCTGCACCTGGACTGGAAAGGCAGACCCCACGTTTGCCAGAAGCCTCCACGTCTGAGGGAGATGTGGTGTGACCGGCCACCCAGAGGAGCCCAAGAGCTACGCCGCCCTGCCAGGAGCATCCTGGCCCATCCCTGACCAGCAGCGCTGGCTCGCACCCAGGCAGGGACCCAAGGGAATCTCCCGCCCACCTATGCTTCCCACCCACTTCCAGATTCCCGGCTCCCTCCGGGGCTGGCATGGGGAAGGTGACTTGGGGCGGGCGGCAGGGGCAGGCATTCCATCACGGCCTGCCAGGTTCTGGCTGGGCGACCCTGGGCCCCTGTTCTGCACTGGACCGGAAACCACCTCACGGCGGTGCTCAAAGGTCTGAGCTGGGCGGAGAATGAAGGTTGAAGAGTGGATTCGGCAGGGGTGCTCGCTCGCTCTCCGGAGGACCCCTCCCCCCCCGCCGCAGCCCTGCGATGCGAGCACTGAAAGAAACCGAACTCAACCACGACGGAGCTTCCTCCGACCACACGTGGCAGGCGGCCCCGGACCGGACACGCAGGCCTGTCTGAAATTTCTATAACCTCGCTCTGGACGGAGCAGGGCAAGGCCTCAAACCGTTTCAGGATGCTCTGGCAAGCGCTGCAGGAATGCACAGGGTCACCGCAGACCCAAGCACGCTGGAGGCTTGCGGCCCGCACGACCCCGGGCACACAGCGCGCGGTGCCCTCAGTACCGGGGGCTGAGCCGAGGAGAGGTCGCGGGGCAAGATCGAGGCTCTGCGCGCTCCTTCGGGGGGTGGCGGAGGGCGCGCGGGCGGAGAGCACGGGGTCCGGACGCCAGCTCGCTGCCTGGGGGAGCGGGGGACGGGACCCCCGGACGGGGAGCCCTAGCGAGCGGACCGGACGGGAGCAGCGGCCTTCCGCGGGGCCCCGGCGACCCCGACACCCCGGAACAGAAACCCCTCAAGTCGCAAGCCCACGGGGCACCCGCACGACCAGCATTACCCAGAGCGGCCTCTCCCCGCAGTCCTCCCGGCGTGGAGGCCGCCGCTCCGCTTGCACTCCGCAGCCGCAGGCCGGGCGGGTTCCGCAAGGGCCTCCCGCGACAGCCGGGGGCCGGGCACCCCCGCGAGAGGGGACAGGCGGTCCACCCGCGCCGCGCTCGGCAGTCGCGCGACCCCATCCCCTCGGAGGCTCGGCCGGCGCCCCGCCGCGGCCCGCACCCCGGCCGGACCTCATCCGGCTCCAGTCGGGAGCGTGCGCCGCCTGGAGCCACCGGCAGCCTCGGATGGCCTCGGATGTCCACGCCGCCCTCAAGTTGGCCGCTGCAGGAGACACATGGCGCCGGCGCGTACACCCGCGCGCTGCGTCATCGCGCAGCCGCCGGAAGCCGGAAGCAGTGACGTCAGGCGGGGCGCCGGGCGCGGGTGCGGCCTCGGGCGGAAGTCCGTTAAAGGCTGCGGCGGGCCGGGGTTGAGAGCAGGGTGTCCCGTTCTCCGGGTTCACATCGGGGCGCACGTCGCCCGGGCCGCCGCCGCACTGCCCTCTGCGGACCAGTGCGCGTCGCGGGAGGCCCCGCTGGCGCCCGGTGTCCCGACGAGTTAAGGGCCCCCCCCGCCCGCCGTGGGGCTGGGTGCGTCGAGCCGCGCAGGACGGCGAGATCGCGCTCTGCCCTCGCATCCCTTCAGCGGGTTGCCCGGGTTGCGCGTCACTTTCTGGTTTAATAAAAGTATCTTCTCTTCTGCCTCTGTAGAGAGGTCCTCTGGGTCGGGAGGAGATTTGGGTTTTAACTCGATCCCCACCCCCACCCGCCGAGGAGGGCGCCAGGGAAGGTACTGGAGCTGGAAAAGGTGCGGGTTGTTGGAGACAGAGCGAAGCGTGGCAGGGGGCAGGTGTTCTCCGCGAGGGGTGGCAAGGACTACACACGCCAGGCTCTTGAACCTCAGACTAGGAAGGCGAGGACTTGTTCTGTAGGTAAAGAAGCCGAGCAGTGCTTGAAGCTCGTTTTGCACCTGCTAAATTCATTCACGGATTCTAATATACAAATCCCATTACGTATTTTACTAAATCTCTCGAGACCCGGCAGGAATATTCCTTCCGGATTGCTACCAGGGAAAATAACATTCAGCCAGAGGTTAACTAGGACTAGTTAGGAGCCAGGATTTGGAGCAGGTTGTTTGCCTTCCAACACTCTGTCATGACATGAAGAGAACCAGGAAGGCACATGGTCATGGATATTGAGGGGCAGGGTGTAGCTGTGACGGTCTACATGTGTGACCCAAAAGTTGGGCTCCCTGAGGACTGAGAGAGAAGAGCTTGTTTTCTAAAATGGTGATAAAATTCATTGGAGATGGTTAGATGCTCCATGGAAATCCCCCCCCCCCAAGTAATAAGGGAGCCAAAATATTACAAACCACATAATCAAAGCTCGGTTGTATAGTATGGGGAGGCTGCATGAGACTGACAGAGACAGACCTCTCAGCAGTTCTCAACCATAAGGCTGTCGGAAAGAACTTTCTCCAGATCCACATCTCAAAAGAATAACTCCATTATTCTTCCAAGCCAACTGGGATGTCTGCCGGAAGAGAATATTAGCAATTTGGCTCTGGAAGGATACACAGAATTAGAGCCAGGGAGACGCCAAAGTACAGCTCACGGGGTCTCCCCCAGGAGGCTACAGAGCGTGGCTGTGCTTCTGGGGTTTGGTCGTTCATCATGTACAGGGCTTGAAACTCGAAGTTACAAAGTCATTGAGAATTCACCTGAAGTGATTGAAGAAATTATTTTCTTCACTAAGCAAGCCAACCGGTTGGATTTACCATGGGCACAGCGTAGTATGAAGTACTGCATGGCATGTGTCAAGAACAACTCAGAGACATCTAGTTATTTGCTGTTTTGTTCTCACGAATGAGATAGTGGATGGGTGAGAGGAACAAGAAAGGAAACACTGAAGTCTTCCCAGCCTTGGGAACAGGGATAAGATTCACTAAAACCAAACAACCACCCCACACCAATTAATGGGAATTTGGCCAGGATGTGAGTCTGGGAAAACCATCTTTGAGCGGGCCAGTTGAGGATAAATCTTCAGTTGTTCAGGGCTTTCCTGAAAACTCCAGTCTAGTGGGAAGGCATCTGTGTGAGACCTTGTCTGGGTAACCTCAGTGCCCTCCCGTCTTAGTCTCAAGTGCCTATCATTTGTCTGGCTAGAACTTCTCGGATCCAAAGAGGAATCCCACACAGTCTCTAAAGGACCTTACAGTCTAGTAGAGGAAATGTCCTACCATGGCTAACTCTAGCATCAGGACATGCAAAGAAAGTGCTCTGGGGCTGAAGGAGGGAAGAATTGTATCCAGAGATTTAGTGGAAGAGGTGATACTTGAGCTGGGTGGGAAAAACCCAACAGCTAGGTCCACCAGGGACAAACCAGGCATCCAACAAAGTTTGGTTTATTAGCCTGCTGTAAAGAGAGAACCCTAGAATAATCTGGGTTGTGTCTCATTGTAAGAGTAGAAAGAAAATTTTGTAAGCTTTGGGATTGCACTGAATACTTTAAAAAAAATTTTTAAAAAGATTTTATTTACTTATTTGTCAGAGCACAAGCAGGGGAAGCAGCAGGCAGAGCAGGCAGAGAGAGAAGTAGGCTTCCCGATGAGCAGGGAGCCTGATGCGGGACTTGATCACAGCACTAGGGATCATGACCTAAGCCGAAGGCAGTTGGTGAACCAACTGAGCCAGCCTGAATAACTTTTTTTAAAGATTACTTTATTTATTTATTTTTAAAAGATTTTATTTATTCATTGGACAGACAGATCGCAAGTAGGCAGAGAGGCAGGCAGAGAGAGAGGAAGAGAAGCAGACTCCCTGCTGAGTAGAGAGCCCGATGCTGGGCTCGATCCCAGGACCCTGGGATCATGACCTGAGCCGAAGGCAGAGGCTTAACCCACTGAGCCACCCAGGTGCCCCAAAGATTATTTTATTTAAAAAAAAAACATTTTATTTGTCAGAGAGAGTGCACAAGGAGGGGGGTTGGTGTGTGGCAGGCAGAGCGAGAAGCAGGCTCCCCACTGAACGAGGAGTCCAATGTGGAACTTGATCCTAGGACCCTGGGAAGCCCAGGAGGCCAGCTGCTGGAATTCAGACCACTGTGTATAGTGATGGCCCAGGAAGCCGCACAGCACCCCGGCAGAATCCACATAAGCCAGATGTGCCAGCACTCGGTTGATGCCCACTTTTGTTCCCTGTTTCAACTCAGGGCCAACCAGAGAAAACCAAACACAAGGTATGCCCAACGTTTGCTTAGCCCAGCTCCAGCTCCCTCAGCCCCGTAGCCCCCAGTAGGGTACCCCTGAATCCCCCTTTTTCTGCCATGAAGCTCTCTCCCCCACTGCCTGCCTTTGGGCCTCGGCCAGTCCAAGGGATGCAGTGTCTCCATTAGAGCAGCCTCTGCACAAATAGCCTTTGCTTATTCTCATTTGGGTTGTTGCTCATTATTTCCCTGATAGTATGGGGGTGCAGAGAGTTTCTGGGCCGGTGAGTACGTGGAGGTGCTGGTTGAGCAGCATACCTTGAGGGGCCTGGAAGCTCCATGTGCCCTTCCCTACACCTTGCCCTTGGCATCTCTTCCATCTGGATGTTTCCCTGTACCCTTTATCATGTCCTTTTAGGATGACTGGTGATCAGTGAGTAGACGCTTCTCCTGAGTTCTGTGAGCCACTCTAGCAGGCTCATTGAACCCGAGGGAGGATCGTGGGAACCCGGATTCATAGCCAGTTAGTCAGAAGCACAGGTAACAACTTGGACTTGCTGTTGGCATCTGAAGTGTGTGTGTGGGTTCTTGTGGGACCGAGCCCTCAACCTGTGGCATCTGATGCCATATCTGGGGAAAACCCTCACACATCTGGTGTTGGAAGTGCTGAGGAGAGGGCGCCTGGGTGGCTCAGTGGGTTAAGCCTCTGTCTTCGGCTCAGGTCATGATTTCAGGGTTCTGAGATCGAGTCCTGCATTGGGCTCCTTGCTCTGCAGGAAGCCTGCTTCTCCCTCTCCCTGCTACTCCCCCTGTCGTGCCCTCTCCCTTTGTCAAATGAATAAGTAAGAATTCCTAAAAAAAAAAAAAAAAAAAAAAAAGAAGTGTTGGGGACACTTCTTTTGAGTTGAGACGGAGGAGAGTGGGTTTTTCCCAAAACACAAGCTAAGGGGAGTAGTGTTCTTGGCTGCATTGCCACCTGAGTGGGAGATGGGGATGGTCAGGCCTCCTTGCAGTGGTGGGAGACTAGGTACGAGATGCACTGCCTCTGTTGCGTGTGAACGAGCATAGAAGGTAGAGTGGAAGGTTTCACCTGCCGCTGCTTTATGTGCCGATGGGGCTGGAATGCCTTTGGGGCTGCTTGAGACTATCAAATAGGGTCCAATCTGGAGACAGAAACAGGATACAGGAAAGGTTTAATATAAAGAACCGTTAAGTATCATAGGGGATGAGGGTCACAAGGGATTGGCTAGTAAAAGGAAAGAAAATCCTGAAGACACAAGAAGCAGCTACCACTCTGAATGCTGAGAGAACGCTCCCAGAGAGGAAACCCCGTCACCCCCAGGGCTGAGATCCAGCTTTAGACTATTCTTTTTTTTTTTTTTTTTAATTTATTTATTTGTTAGAGAGAGAGCGAGCGAGCACAGGTAGACAGAGTGGTAGGCAGAGGGAGAAGCAGGCTCCCCGCCGAGCAAGGAGCCCGATGTGGGACTCGATCCAAGGACGCTGGGATCATGACCTGAGCCGAAGGCAGCGGCTTAACCAACTGAGCCACCCAGGCGTCCCGTGAGATCCAGCTTTGTGGGAGAGAGCCTAGCCAGCTAACGGAGCCCGCCGAAGGTGGAGAAGCGCCGGCAGGACTTGCTGGGTGCAGGGAAAGCTGCTCAGGGTGGGCGGCCTTGCGGACGTGAGACAGGCTCTCGCTGGAGCTCGAGCTGGAGCTGGAAGGAGCTGGGCTCGGTGCGGGGAGGCGGGCGCCGAGGAGGCCTCTGACTCTGCAAGTGCCCGCCCAGAACTCCCGGAGCCAGGCCGCAAAGCCCGTTCCCGCCGCGCCGCCTCCCAGCGTTTCCGTGGGCTCAGCGCTGCGGTCTTGGGCCACCCGGCGAGGAGCGAGCGCTCAGAGGGCCGGGCTCCGTCCGGGAGCAGGAGCGAGTGCGCGCGGAGCCGGAGGTCACACGCTGCGCCCCGGCACAGGACCAGCGCTGGAGAACGGAAGTGGAGACGAGGGCCGGTCCGCCGTCCAGCGGCCCGCAGGCTCTTAACGGCAGCGCGGCTGGTGGCGACACCGTGGCCGGCCGCGGACTCCTGCCTGCAGCTGGCGGGCAGCCCCGCGGCCCGCCCGGACTCCGCTGTGAAGGGGCGGTTGTCCCAGGCCCTGCTGAGGGGCCACGTGTGTTCGGACAGAGCCCGGGCGTTGTTGTGCCCGCACCTCCGCCGTCCTCGGAGCCGGAGTGACGGGCGCTGACGCGGGAAGGTCTCTGAGGGGCCTCACGGGGACCCAGGAACCGCCAGCCAAACCGAGAGACAGAAAGGAGGGAGCTTCGCCCCGCAGGCCCCGCCCCGCCTTCTGGCCACGCCCAACGCCCCGTCTTCCCGTTGGCCCCGCCCCCTCCCCCAGCCGGTCCTCACCGTCCGGCCCTCTTCTCCCCACCGGCCCCGCCCCATCTCGTAGGCTCCGCCTCCTTCCTGCCAGCCCCGCCCCTTCCCCATCCGGTCACCCCTTTCCTGCGGGCCTAGCCTCTTCCCCACAGATCCCCCCTCACCTTCCCGCCAGCCCCGCCCTCCCGTGCCCACCGGCCCCGCCCCTTCCCGGTAGCTCCCTTCGTCTCACCAGCGCTGCCTCTTCACCTTGCTGCCGGCCCCACCGCCCTTCCTCCCTGCTAGCCCCGCCCCTTCCCGCAGGCCCCGCCTTCCAGCCCTCCCCTCCTCACCAGCCCTGCCCTCACCTTACCAATAGCCCTTCCCTCGAGTCCCGCCCCTCACACTGGCCCCTCCCCTGCCGGCCACGCCCCTCACCTTCTGGCTAGCCCCTCCCTCCGTTTCCTGTCGGCCTGTGCGTGGCCTTCCCGAGCGCGAGGCAGGCCGGGAAGTTGGCCGCCCTAAAGATGGCGGCAGAATTGAAAAGTTGGAGCCGCTCCTGCGGCCTTGAGGGGCCGGAGACGGATCGGGGGCGGGGCAGGCGCGCTCTCGTCCTCTCCGAAGGGCGTGGGGCGGGATTGGGGCGCGGCAGGCGCTGTCCCGCGGCCGCGAGGGGGCGGGGCCAGGCGCGCGCGTTCCCGGCGGCCCTGAGGCGTGGGGGCGGGGCGCGGGGCGGGGCCGTGCCTCGGCCCGGAAGTGCGGGGTGTGGGTGCAGGGCGCGGACGTCCCCTGGCGGCCGCGGCCGGACAGTGCGGCCGCGCGGGCGGGAGGCGGAGGAGCTGCGGCGGCGGCGGCAGCCGCGGGGCCGGGCGAGCATGTAGCGGCCACGGGCGGCGCGGGGCTCCCGGGGCGGGCCGGGCCGCGGGGGCCGCTCGCGGCGACATGGAGGAGGAGGGCAAGAAGGGCAAGAAGGTGAGCGTGCGCGGGCGGGCGCTCCCCAGCCGGGCGGGGGGCGGGCTGGACCCCGGAGCGGGGCGGCGGGGCGGGCGCCGGGGGTGGACTGGGAGGTCCCTCGGGGCCGCGCTGACGGCCAGCCGGCGCGGGGCGCGGGCGGTCCCACGGGGGAAGGTTAGACGTGAGGTCAGGCGTGGGGCGGTCGGGGGCGCACACTCGGGGCTCGGAGAGGGCGGCCGGCAGGCCGGGGTTCCCCGGGGGCGCCGCGCGCTCGGGCCCGGCACTGGGCCGCGGGCGTCGGGCTCCGCGGATGGCCCGGGAGACGAGCCCCCGGACAATGGGGTTAGGTGGTCCTCCGCCCGGGCCGCGCGGCGGGGGAGGAAGGAGCCACGCCTTTCCGCCCCTTCCGGTCAGTGCGTCCCCCAGCCCCGGCTCTGCACATGGCCGGGACGGCGGCGCAGGGCGCAGGGGCTGCGGAGAGGCCGGCCCGCCGCCGCGCCGGAAAGTTTCAGGGCCGGTGTCTGGGAGACAATGGGGAGTCCGCCCCGCGCAGAGCGGTGCCGCTCGGTGCCTCCGGTTTCGTGGTGGCGCGCACACGCGCACGGTGCGCCTCCGGGCCGCCGCGCTCGGCCCTGCTGACCCCGCCGCGCCGCTCCGGGCACTCTCCGTCGGCGGCTGCATTTCGGACACAGTTCAGGAGACTCCTCGGTTTCTGCGGCCCTCCAAAATGTGGCCTTCGTTACCGGCTGGAGTGGCTGATAACCTCACTCTCGTTTCGGGAGACGGTCATAGCTCGGCTGCCATTGGAGTGCAAAACGGTTTCAGCGCAGTTTCTCTTTCAGGTAGAGGACTTACAACACGCTGGGTTGCGGTAGGGTGCGCTTCTGTGTGCAGATCTCAGAGAGGCTTGGGTAGGTCCTCTGGTCGCACAGCCTGTGCCGGCCCGAGCCAGCTGTGCCCGCAGCGGACTCATCCCCTTGCTTCCCAAGGTGCCCCACTCTTGAAAGGTTGATCTTGGAATCCGTGTGGCCCCCGGCGGCCCTCCGCGGATCCAGTGGTGCTTTTCCCTCACTTTCTTTCCTCCTTGTTGTGTTATGTCGGCAACGTGTTGTGTTATGTCTAATTAAAGTGTGGTACCAGCTGCAGTTACCGAAGTCTGGAAAACAGCCGAAAAAAGTGATTCAGCCTGCAGGCGCTAGACAGCCGAGAGATGCTGCCCACCCTGAAGGGGGGAGCTGAGTTTAATGTTTCTGCCACAGCCGGTAGAAGGCTCCGGAAGAAAGTCAGTGCACGGCCTCCTTCCCTGCTGCAGGCAGGTGGGCCGGGACCTGCCCAGGAGATGGCCCGTCCCCAGCGCTTTTGGCTGCCAGCGTTGCTCCCGGCCCAGCAGGTCACCAGTCTTGGCCTCGAAGCATCTTCCACGCTCAGGCCAGACGGGGCCTCCCTTCCGATGGATGCTAACCTGGTTCTGTGACGAGAAGCATGGAATAGACTGACGGACTTCAGAGCCCTCTATGAGGTTTGGTAGAAGCATTAGAATATTCAGCGACGTTGGCAGAGACGAAGAATCAGTGGGACATTTCTGAAATAGAAGTGAGAAGCCAGTGAAACTCGAGAATTTTTGAGGTGGGGGCTGTGTGAAGATTTAGGCCTGGAGAAGGTTAACCATGAATCTCATTGTGTCTGTTAGAGAAGATAATCACTTGTTACATGGTTGCCTAACGCAGGAGTTCTGTGTTTCCTCTGTATTAGGCCCCTGCCCTAGCTCATTTTCCCATAGGCAGGCCAGCAGACAGCTCTGGGGTGGGAATTCCTATCCAGGCCACAGCTTAGCACACTTTTCCTCTTGCCCTCTGCGAGTCTCAAGCAGCCAGAGCCTTTCTGCTCTGCTCCTCCACCCAGCGTGAGGTCGCTGCCAGCTCATGACACTTGGGGCTTGTGTTGTTCTCCTTATGGTCCGTTAACCAGATTGATCTATTTTAAAAGTTATATCCAAAATAGCAGAAGTAACGACCTAATAGTTTTATGAAAGTGCAGTTTGGGGGCACCTGGGGGACTCAGTGGGTTAAGCGTCTGCTTTGGACTCAGGTCATGATTCCAGGGTCCTGGGATGAAGCCCTGTATCGGACTCCCTCCTCAGTGGGGAGCCTGCTTCTCCTTCTGCGATCTGCCCTGCACACCCCCTCCCCCCTGCTTGTGCACGCTTTCTCTGTCAAAGAAATAACATCTTAGAAAGAAAGAAAGAAAGTACAGTTTGCTATTTTGTTTTTAAAGATTATTTATTTATTTATTTGACAGATCACACAAGTAGGCAGAGAGGCAGGCAGAGGGAGAGGGAGAAGCAGGCTCCCTGCTGAGCAGAGAGCCCGATGTGGGACTCGATCCCAGGACCCGGACCAACGACCTGAGCCAAAGGCAGCCTCTTGACCAACTGAGCCACCCAGGTGCCCAGAAAGTACAGTTTGGGCATTTAAATTTCTCTTCAGGTTAGCTCTCTCAACATTGCAGATTTAACCTTTACTTTTAATTTTTATTTTAATTTTCTTTTAAAGTAAGCTCTCCGTGCATCATGGGACTTGAACTCATGACCCCGAGATCCAGAGTCGCATGCTGTACGGAGCCGGCGAGCCAGGCGCCCCAGATTTAACCTTTAAAGCTGTGGATGGTTAGGCCTCTTCAGGCCTTCAGATACTCGTGCTGGGGCTTTCTTGGGCAGTTGTTCAGGTGTGTTGTCATGTGGCCTGTTACTTCCTCAGCACCGGAGGCGGTGAGCTGTAGAGCTCACCAGAGAGTAAGTAGAACAGGGTGGGTTTCATATCCAGTGGCCCCAGGCACAGCTCCGTCCTTTCTTTCTTTCTTTCTTGAGCAGCACGGGAGGAGAGGGAGAGGGAATCCTAAGCGGACTCCATGCCCAGCACAGAGCCTGACACGGGGCTCGATCTCGCCACCCTGAGATCATGAAATGGGCTGAAATCAGGGGTAGGCTGCCGAGCTGACTGAGCCATCCAGGTGCCCCCAGCCCTGTCCTTTCTTAGGCTACCCTGGCACATAGGATGAGGGTGATCGGAGCCCCTGTAATGTCCCATGGAAAGTTCTGGCTGATGGGGTTGTGGGAGGAGCCGGTCCTGGTACATCTGGGGGATGCGTGTATGTGCACCAGGAAGTCCACTGGCTGCTAGAGGCGTGGGGCCTGGGGAGTAGGAGGGACCACAGGGAGCCACTGTCCCCGCCACATGTCCCCAGAGTGACTGCTATCTCTCAGACCACAAGTCCTGATTTGGGGTTTGGAGAATAATGTTGCCTCCTTATAAAATGGACCCAAGTTCCACAAGTTCTGACCCTGTTCTGTCAGGATGTAATTCTTTTTTGTGAGAAGCTTAGGTGTATGCATGAGTTGGACCGTATGCTTGATCGGACGAGGACCCCAGGCCGTGGGAGGTCACCACCAGGCCTCTGTGCGGTTCGGGGCCCAGCTTCTGCTGCTGCTGGACACCCCTCCGGCGGCTGGGCTTTCAGCCTGAATGGTTAAATATTTTTACGTCGGGTGACTTTATTGTGCTTTCTGTAAATGTAAATAAAGAAAGGCGATAAGGTACTCTGGAAATGTAGGACTGGGTGTTAAGTAGTAGCAGGGAGCTATTACTAATTTTGTGGCATATAATGTCTGTATTACGTGTGGCTGAGTTCTGAGCTGGTAGACCTCCACGCTGAGCTGTTTATAGGTAAAATGGTGGGACCCCTGAGACTGGCTTTACCCAGACAAGGAACAAATGAGGGGAGATAGTGGAATGCGCTGGTAGTGGGTCTTCCTCATCCATTATTCTGTTCACTTGTGTGAATTTTTGAGTTTTCATATAAAAAGTGGGGCGAAAACAGCCCCCCAAGTTATGGGCCCTCCAGTAGCTGCTGGACCATCCGTCAGGCAGTGTCTGAGGAACTGGGGGCTTGGCTGGACCAGTGTCTTTACACCTTTGTCTCCAGATGTCAGACAGCCTTCTCCACAGGCGTTGTGTGTGTGTGTGTACGTGTGTGTGCATAGCTGAAATGAGAATTTAAGGAAATGGTACTTCATATAAGCAAAGCACTGCGAGTTTCTTACTCTCCTCTTCTCTCCCATTAAACAACGGCCAGGGGGCGCCTGGGGGGCTCAGTGGGTTAAAGCCTCTGCCTTCAGCTCAGGTCATGATCTCGGGGGCCTGGGATCGAGCCCCGCATTGGTCTCTCTGCTCAGCGGGGAGCCTGCTTCCTCCTCTCTCTCTGCCTGCCTCTCTGCCTACTTGTGATCTCTCTCTGTCAAATAAATAAATAAAATCTTAAAAAAAAAAAAAGGCCAGTCATGACATGTCGCAGTCGTAACACAGGGTAACACAGGGACTTTGGGGTCTGTGCCTTGTTTTGTCTTGCCTCTTGGTCAGTTTCACAGGGACTCTTGGGTGACCACGTAGTACCACTGAGCTGGGAGGTGCCTGGCAGGGACCGTAGGCCCAGCAGCCAGCGGACAAGCAGCTGCTTGTCAGTCATGAGGCTCATTCCTCTCTGATTTGGAGAGTCGCTGCTTACATGGTACCTATATTTATTCATTTCCAATGTAAGGACCTGTAGAGTCCCTGCCACCTCCAGACCCCGTGAGCCGCTGGCCGTGCCAGTGGCCCAAAACTCACGGTGCCTCTCTGCTACGGCTTGGAACATCACTCGGGAAGAACATCCTGGAGAGGAACACATTTCTTTCAGTGATGGTACCGCGAGGGGGGCCGTCAGCACTGTGCCCGTGAGGTCGGGCACCAGCGCCTTCTGTAGCGATGGGCTCGGTGATCACGGTCCCTGTGGCTCTCCCGCATCTTCCTTCCTGTCGGCAGCACCGGCCTGGCTCATCCCCACTCTGTGGTGAGAGTCAGCCGCCACCCTTAAGTCCTGCGGAGCCGGCAGCGTGAGATCCTCCCGTTCCTTTATCCCAGCGCCTGGGACACGCTTTGTGCTGCGCGAAGCAGGGCTGGGGCCGTCACATCCTGTTTGAAGAGCTGGTGCCCACATGGTGTGGGAGAAGGGGATGCGGGGGCGCCAGCTCGCCCCACACAGGCCCGTGTGCGTGATGTTCAGGAGCAGGAGATGTGCGGGCTGGGGCCCCCAAGGTGCTCGGAGGGCCCTGGGCCCAGGGGTGGGGCGGAAGCTGCTGGGCTGTTTGTTGCTCCCTGTAACAGCTCTTCCCTGGCGCTGACCAAGTGCCAGGACCAGATGCAGGGACACAGATCAGCTCTGTGGTTGCAGCTGGAAGTGGGGCTCGGAGGACCCACAAGAGTGGAACTTCAGAGAAAGCGCACTTTGATGAGAGCAAATGAGAAACCCTTTTTCTTGCGAAGGCGTCAAGTACAAGCGTAGAGAAAATCCTGAAATAAAGCTCCTTTGCCCCAACTTCTAATACCTTCGATGCACCGCAGCTCGTTCCTCGTCTGCCCCTGCTCCCCAGGTGCTCTGGGCTGGCCCTTTCCCCCCCAAGTCCACGGGGTGAAGCCCCAAGTTCCCCGGGACCTCAGAACGGGACTGTACTTGGAGAGGGCTCTTAAAGAGGTGATTGAGGCAAAACGAGGTCACTAGGGCAGGCTCTACCCCAGTGTGACTGGGGTCCTCATCAGAGGAGGCGGTCAGGGCGCAGACATGCACAGAGGGACGACCACATGAGGACAAGGGGAGGAGACGCTGTCCGCACACCCAGGAGAGGCCTCGGGGGTGGGGGCACCGGCCCTGCCACGCCTGTCACGTGGGAGGACTGAGGGAGAAGAGCCGTGTGTGTGCACCGCCTGGTCCCTGGCTTTGTGAAAGCAGACTCAGGTTGTTTGGAGGCAAACCCTGGAGATCGGGGAGGTGTGGCAAGAGTCCTGTGCAAGGACCATCTTGGGGGGAATTGGGGAAATTGGTCTTGGTCTCGCCCAGAGGTTTTGAGCACCTGGTCTCCACGGTCACCTGATGCACATACAGGCTGCTCAGGGTCGCAGGACGACCTGTGCTGTGCTCTGCCGGCCAGAAATGTTACTTTTTCCTCCTAAGTGTGTAGCTGTTTTTTGTCCGGGCTTGTGCCAAGAATTAAGACATTCGATTGTGGAGATTGGATCTGTGCATTGGGACTAATCTGCTTCGCCAAGTGCAGCAGGACGTGAGGATTTAGGGTTTTGTTTGAGGCTTAGGAAGGTGGGTATCTTGTAACCTGGGAGGCGGGAAGGACCGTTGCACTCTGAAAGTGAGCACCGTGGGTGCGGACGGGCAAACTCCTGTCCTTACGTGTGGAGCCGCTCCCTCGCACGGGCCCGCTGATTTGCCTGCTGCCGCTCCTGACTCTGGGGAGAAAGACACTTACTTCTTTTTTATAGATCCCCACACTGTTGGACCCACGAGCCAGTGCACCTCCTGTGTGTCCTTACCATTAACTCTGCAGTCCTGGCTGCTCTAGAACATTCCATTTTCCCTAGATGCAGTTTATGAATCTAATGCTTGGACAGACCATGTGGCAGATCTCTCACCCTGCGGGTCACATGTCAGCAAATATCCCAGGTCTAACTGCCAGGAGACATGTCCCTCTCAATGACTGTCACCCGTGTACATTCTGCAGCGTAACAGTATCCGAAGCCGACCCGACCTTCCTACGTGGAGGTCAGACCCGTGCCAGGCCCCGTTAGGCCTCCTCTCGGGGATGCTTGGGTGGCTCAGTTGGCCAAGTGTCTGACTTCAGCTCCGGTCGTGATCGCAGGGTCCTGGGATGGAGCCCTGCATCGGGCTCCCAGCTCGGCGGGGAGCCTGCTTCTCCCTCTCCTTCTGCCCCTCCTCCCGCTTGTGCTCTCTCTGTCTCTCCCTGTCAAATAAAGAAATAAAATCTATTAAAAAAAGAAGGCGGCTCCTTTCCCCCAGGACTGAACCTTCAGCCTCCTTGGAAGAAGACTGTGCGGTCCGCCCCCCAGCATTTGATCGTGAACCTTCTTGAACCCAGCAGAGTTGAAAGGATTTTACAGCAAATCCCTGTCCACCCACCACCTAGATTCTGCCATTAACGTTTGTTATGCACACCTACCCTCGCCCTGCCTCTCTGGTGCATTTAGGGTCAGTTACGGACACCATTGCTCTCCCGTCTGGGTGCTTCAGCATGCGTGTCAGTAGCTGGGGCTCAATATAGTTTCCGGTTTTCTTTCGCTGTAAAAGTTATACACACCGAAACGTACGCATCTTAAAAGTACATTAGCTAAATCTTAACACCTGTGTAGACTTGAGCGTCCCGAAGCCCTGCCAAGAAACAGACCATTGCTGTCACTCAGAAGGTCCCTCCTGCCTCCGAGGATGCCTCCCCCTCCCCCGAGGCAGCCGCTGTTTCGAAGGTTGACACTCTAGCCGGCCCATCGGGATTGGTTTCTGTTCGAGAACTTCACACACATGGATTCAGGCAGTACGTACTCCCCACCCCCCTTTTTTTTTTTTTTAAGGTTTTATTTATTTACTCGAGAGGGCGAGTGAGCAGGGCAGGAGAGGGAGAAGCAGACTCCCCTGCTGAGCAGGGAGCCTGATGCGGGCTTGATCCCAGGACCCTGAGATCATGACCTGAGTCAGAGGCAGATCCTTATCCCCTTGAGCCACCCTGGCGCCCCCAGGCTAGGCATATTCTTTTGTTCAGGGACCCTCTACTCACCCGTGATGTCGAATGGCAGTCTACTGTATGTCTACGCCACGACGTAGCGTTTGTGAACGGGTCATTGTGTGGACACGTGTGGCCATTTCTTTTGGGTAAATACCTAATAACTGAGTTGCCATTTATGCAGTAGCTATATATCGAACTTCGTAAGATATCGCCAAACCGCTCCCTGGGGAACCGTGCGCCGATCTGCCAGGGACCGAACAAGAGGCCGTCACAGCTCCGGTTGTCTCGGATTTGTTTCTCCCTGTAGTTCTGTGTGTTTGGGCTTCACGCGTTTTGTTGTTAAGTACCTACACACTCTAGGATCGTTATGTCTCGTTGAAATGAGTCTCTTTCATCGTGAAATGACCGTCCTTATTTGTGGTAGGTTTCTCATTTTGAGTTCTACTCGGCCTGACGTTAATAGAGCCGCACCACCTCGCTTGCTTTTCTTTTTCTCGTAATGGTTGTGGAACTCATTGTCTGGATGGACAGGAGACAGCGGGGTTGTCCTGTCTGCGCCTGCGTTCAGTCTGTTGCTGTGTCGTGTGTATGTATGCGTGTGTGCAGGGAATCTGGCCTCACACAGCCATGCAGCTGGAAAAGGGAACAGTGTTTTCATAGTCTTTTCAGAGAATCAGAGAATGCTGGATTGTCCTTTTTTTTTTTTAAATCTTTCATCCTTTTTAAATTTTTAATTTTTTTCATCCTTTTTTTTTAAATTGATGTATTTGTTTAATTTGTGTTTGAGTGGGCTCCATACCCAGCGTGGGGCTTGAACTCACAACCCTGAGATCAGGAGTCGTGTGCTTTACCAACTGAGCCAGCCGGTGCCACAGTGGTGAGTTCTTCTTTTTTAAAAAAGACTTTCTTTATTTGAGAGAGAGCGAGCGAGCACAAGTTGGGGAGGGACAGAGGGAGAGGGACAAACAGGCTTCCCGCTGAAGCTCAGCCCGACCCGGGGCTCGATCCCAGGACCCTGACATCATGACCTGAGCCGAAACCAAGTGCTGGATGCTCAGCCGACGGAGCCCCCCAGGCGCCCCTTGTTATACCTTTTTAATCTAGTCTGACGCCTGGTACCTTTCGGTTCTGCTTCACACTGAGTGTAATTATTGATAGGTTTGTGTTTGTCGGCCACGTCCCCGTTTGCTTTCTGTTTCTCTTGTGCTCTGTTCCTCCCTCATCGGTCTGCTTTTGGGTCGAGTGCTTGTACGGTTCGTGGTGTTGCTAGCCGCCATTCATCGCAGACAGCTGTGAGCCCCTGCCGCGCTTTCTCGTGGGCCGCAGGAGCCGGTCGGCAGGAGCGCTCCACGGACGCCGCAGCCGGTCTTTGCAGAGCTCTTGGCAGTCCTACACGTGTAGTGAAGCCAACAGTATTAGTTTTGCTGTAGACAATTGAATTTTTACCTTTTTATATAGAGACAATGTTAAGTTTATGAAGAAGTTGCATAAAGAGTACACAGGGTACTCAGAGACTTTTCACCCAGATTCCCAAGTATTAACATTTCTAACCTATTTAAGAAGCAGTTGCTTGGGACACCTGGGTGGCTCCGTCGGTTAAATGCCTGCCTTCGGCTTGGGTCATGATCTCAAGATCCTGGGATCGAGCCCCATGTCCCTCTCCCTCCCCATGCTTCTCCCTCTCTCTCCCCCTGCTCGTGCTCTCTCTATCTCTCTCTCAAATAAACAAATAAATGAGTAAAAATCTTAAAAAAAGCAATTGCAGACATGATGTTCCATGACCCTGCTTCCTTCAGTGTGTGCTTTCTTTTTTTTTTTTTTTTAAAGATTTTATTTATTTATTTGACAGACAGAGATCACAAGTAGGCAGAGAGGCAGGCAGAGAGAGAGGGGGAAGCAGGCTCCCCTCTGAGCAGAGAGCCCGATGTTGGGCTCGATCCCAGGACCCTGGGATCATGACCTGAGCCGAAGGCAGAGGCTTTAACCCACCGAGCCACCCAGGCGCCCCCTTTTTTTTAATTAAAAGATTTTATTTATTTATTAGGGAGAGAGAGAGAGACTGTGCACAAGCAGGGGGAGTGTCAGAGGGAGAGAGAAGCAGGCTCCCCGCTGAGCAGGGAGCCCGATGCGGGGCTCCATCCCAGGACACTGGGATCATGACCTCAGCTGAAGGCAGGCACTTAACCGACTGAGCCACCCAGGTGCCCCTAGGTTTCTTTTTTCTTTTTCTTTCTTTCTTTCTTTCTTTTTTTTTTTTTAAAGATTTTATTTATTTATTTGACAGAGAGAGAGAGAGAGATCACAAGTAGGCAGAGAAGTAGGCAGGGGGTTGGAGCAGGCTCCCTGCTGAGCACACAGCCAGATGTGGGGCTCGATCCCAGGACCCTGAGATCATGACCTGAGCCGAAGGCAGATGCTTAACCCACTGAGCCACCCAGGCGCCCTGCCCCTAGGTTTCTGCATTTTAAAGTTCTTTTACTGTAATCTTTTACTGTTATTGTTAGCTTTGAAGCTCAAATTGTTGCGAACTCAACAAGTAGGAGTCACTGTGGGCTGGCTCTGGTGTCTTTATTTTTTATTTATTTATTTATTTTTTAAAAAAGATTTTATTTATTTATTTGACAGAGAGAGCTCACAAGTAGACAGAGAGGCAGGCAGAGAGAGAGGGGGAAGCAGGCTCCCCACTGAGCAGAGAGCCCGATGTGGGACTCGATCCCAGGACCCTAAGATCATGACCCGAGCCGAAGGCAGAGGCTTAACCCACTGAGCCACCCAGGCGCCCCCCATACTGATAAATTATTCTCCACAGTAGTGCCTGTTCATATTCCGAATAGTCATTTATCAGAATGTGTTTTCAAATATCCTTGCTCACGTGACACATTACCAGATTGTTGAACATTTGCTAAGCCAATAGATGAAAATGGTATTTGCTAATAATTTTGGGTTTTATTTTCCAAAATGAACTTAAGATTTTTCCTTACTAAAAAAAAAAAACCATTTACAGCTTAGAAAAACAGCAAAGTATAATCAAGAAAAAATGAAGAAAAAAATCCTCTCCACAAGGAACAACTATTAGCTTTTCAGATCACTTTCCTACATGTGTCTACTTTTCTGTACACATACATGGTTTTACTTCCTTGACCTCATTTATTTCAGATACATGTTTAGTGCCCACTGGGTCCAGTGCTTTCTGGGGAGTTGTCGCCGCCTTCCTAAAACTCCTTCACCATGCTTGGGGAGGCTCTTAGTGCCGTAAGATAGACCCGAGTGCTGTTGGAAGGAGCACAGGGTGGTGGGTCAGGATGTGCACTGTGCAGAGTGAGTGGATTCTCTGAAGCCCCCCCGCCCCCAAAACCCCTTGTCGCTTGAACTCTGTCATGTGGTTCTGCTGTTGCTGGGGAAGTAGGGCCCACCCTGGCCATCCTTGCTGGGCTGGTGTTTATTGGTCCGCACAGATTTCTGTAGCTACATTGGGCAGGTATAGAGAGAAGGTGACGGAGTGCACCTGAGTAAGTATCAGGAACAGTTCTTTATCCTGGAGGGGGGTTGAAGAGCCAGGGTTACTGGTTATGGGTACCCCTTACAAAGATTCTGCTGTTTCGACACCTGTTACACAGAGACATCTGTGGCCCTTGTGTGTCTACATCGCGTGCTCTCGTGAGTTCATTCTTAGAACTGGAACTTTGCTGTAGTCACCAGGGGCAGAAAGCCCTGTCAACTGGTATCTTATCACCTGGTGTATGCAGGGCAGACATGCAACATCCCCGAATCGCGCGGAGTTCTCTGCGTGGGAACCTTCATTTCCAGAGCTCTTCGCACATGTCCGGATTGTGTGTGTCCTAAGAAGCTTGTGCTTGGCTCCCAGTGGCACGGCGTTTGGGGGTGGTGGTGCATGATGTGACCCTTTTGGCGGTCCTGGACGCTGGCCGAGTCTCCCCAGTGCCGGCCGTCAGTGGTGGCACATCATGGCCTCAGCTCCCTCTTCCTCTGTGGCAGGGTCTTGGCCGCAGCAGGAGGGGGGCAACTCTGATGGGTCTTACGTTTGTTTTTTTCACGTGCTTCATTGCCCTTTTCTCTGACCCCCGGGGGCGGGTTCTTTCGCGGCCGGCCGGCCTTCGTGGGCAAACGTCTCGGCCTGCGTCACGCGGGTCCTGTCGTGTGCGGTCTTGCGGAACCAGCGCGGTTTCCATGCGTCTCTACCACTCTCTCTATTTCGGAAGAACTTCACACCGAGGAGTTGCAGGAGTACCGGGCGCTCCCGTGTGGCCGCGGCACGTTAACGCGGGCGGCCCGCAGCTGCTCGGAGTCTGTGCGTGTCTGCGTGTCTGCCGCGCGGCCCTGTCGCCCTCCCTGCCCGCTCGCAGGGCGCGCCAGCTTTTCATACGCTCTCCTGCTGGTCTCCCTCGGGGCGCCCGTCTCCGCGGGGTCAGGCCCGGGCCATGCTCTCACCAGCGGGGGTCCTTTCGGTGCGCGCAGGTGCCCGCCGGCCAGGTGCCCGCCGGCTCGGCGGCGCGCGCTGCGGGGAGGAGCCTGCGTGGCCCCGCCCCTGGGCGTGGCGTCGGCTGCTGGCGGAGAGCGCGCTGGTCTGCAGTGCCCGCGGCGCGGCCTTGGCAGAGGTGTGGGTGCAGGGTCGGAGCGCCGCCCTCTGCGTGCAGCCTGCATGGCACCTGCTCACGGACGCCGCCGGCTGTGTCCCTCGGGGAAGGTGCCCTCCCTCTCCTGCTGGGCGCGGCTGGCCAGGCTTTCCCTTGCCGGCGTGAGGTGGGGGACTCAGAACTGGGCTGACCGGTCCCTGCCTTTGTTCTGGACGCTCCTCCTCACCCCTCCCTCTGGGGGCGCTCCTCCCCCCACGATGCTTCTCCTTTGGTTTCTGTGTGTTTGGCTCACAACAGCAGGGGCGGCTCTGGGGTCAGGAGGTTGGAAGAAGATGTGTGCTGGGGAGGCCTGAGCTGTAGGCCCGGCTGTTGCCAGAGCTCCTGGCAGCTGTGAGGCTGGTCACAGGCACTGGGAGGTCGAGGGGGCTTGGCCTTAGCGCCGCCTGTCCTTCTGCTGAGGCGCGCGCAGGCATTCGGCCGTGCTGGGAGGAAGTAGATGAAGGCTCACAGGTGGATGCAGGGTGTCCCAAGAGGTTGTAAGGTGCTGGGCGTCCTCTCTTGTTGGTGGCCGCGGTGTGCACGTGCTGAGCTCTCCACGGTGCTGTCCAGCTGGCTCTCGGGTGACCTGCGGAAGTGGGACCTTACACTCTGCTGTGTCCTGGCTTGTCCTGCACAGGTGTGCAGAAAGGACAGGTGACCCTTGCAGGTGGTTCTTTGGAAGCTACCAGTCTGCCCCGACTCCCTCCTGGTGGAGGCCACCATGCCCCAGCACATGCTGGCTTTGTGTGGCTAAAGGAGCGTTCCCACAGGACACCACGGCTGGGTGCAGGCAAGCTGATTTCTGGCTTCTCTGAGGGCACAGCTTTCCTGCAGAAGGCACGGGCGGTGTCTGAGGTGGCAGACCGTGCCCGGCACTGTGGGGTCAGCAGCCCTGCTGTTCCAGGCCCCGTGAACCAGTGGCTTCTGGCCACGTGGAACCTCGGGCCCAGATGTGGGCTCAGTAGTGAATCTGGGCCCCTGCAGGGGTGCTGGCCCCTCTCGCCGAGCACCCGATGCCCTGCGGCTTCTCTTCCAGCTACCCACGCCAATGGAAACGGCAAGTCCCAACGCACCACAGCCTGCCTTCATGTCAGCACAGGAACGCGCAGGGTGTGCGGGGCCTGGGGGCCGACCCCGCTCCGCAGTTCCTGCACCCCAGGCTGGGCTCTGGCTCGGATGCCATGTCCCCCGCCCACCTCCAGCAGCCCCTCCAGCCAGCTTTGCTAGGCCCTCTGTCCTCTGGAGCTCTGGCCTATCATGGAGGACCAGGTCCTGGTCCCGAGGGTGAGTGGGCACTCTCGGGTAAACTTAGCAGGAACATCTGAGATGTCTGTGGGACAAACTCCCAAAACAGGGAAAAACAGGCTAGAAGAAGCGGGGAGACATCTCGTGTTTGGCTGGGATTGGCGGCCTCATGACTGGGTCTGTTCCCCCCGAATTAATTTATGATCCCAGTGAAAAGGCCACCAGCTTCTTCTCTGGAGCCGACTACTTGAGCGGAAGCCCCCCTGAGCTACGAGCGAGCAAGAACGAGAAAACCGTGGAAACAAAGAGCGTCGCGGGGACAAGCCTGGAGTGGCTGTGCCCCTGCCGGCCCGTGCGGGGTTGTTCCGTGCGAAGCTGCGGGCACAGAAGGGCAAAGTCAGAACTAGGCCCCGTTCTGTGAGGAGCTGAGTGTGCAGGAGAGTGGGGAGATCTGACTCTTCGCGAGTGGCGTGGGGAACCTGGGTCACTGTGCAGAAAAGGGTGAAATGGGTCCATCCTTCGTGCTGGACACCAGGATGAGCAACAAATAGGCTCTGGAATGTAAATAAAAACAAATAAATAAAAATAAGTAACCGATAAAACGAAAGACAAAAAGACCTGACCACGTAAGCACAAGCAAAATAGAAAGACGAATCAGGAAAACATTATCTGCGCCTTATAAAACAGAAGGTAAATGTCCCTAAATAAGATGCTTCTAAAAAGGGAAAACGACAGGCAGGGGCCGGGAGGAAAATATGGGCGAGAGATGGGAACAGAGGGTCACAGAAAGAGAAACACAAACTGCTTTTAAAAACACATCTGGCGGGGCGCCTGGGGGGCTCAGCGGGTTGAGCCTCTGCCTTCGGCTCGGGTCATGATCTCAGGGTCCTGGGATCGAGCCCCGCATCGGGCTCTCTGCTCAGCGGGGAGCCTGCTTCCCCCTCTCTCTCTCTCTGCCTGCCTCTCTGCCTGCCTGCAATCTGTCAAATAAATGAATAAAATCTTTAAAAAAAATAATAAAAATAAAACCGCGTGGAAAGGGGCGCCCGGCCGGCTCAGTCCTTGAGCATCTTCACTCAGCTCATGATCCCAGGGCGGGAGCCGCTTCTCCCTCGCCCACTCCCCCTGCTTGTGTTCCCTCCCTCACTGCGTCTCTGTCAAGTAAAGAAAAGCTTACAAAACCAAAAAACAAAAATGTGTGAAAAGGCAGTCAGACTCTTAAATAGCAAGAGACGCAAATTCAGGTCACTTGTGGCCACCTGTTTCCCCGGGGCCCTAGAACCCCTGAGCTGGTCAGGCTTGAGGGAAGGGGCCTGTACAACCCCAGGCAGGGCACAAGGGCGACGCCTGGCATAAGGGCGATGCCTGGCTCACCTGGTGTGTTGACTGACCCAGCGTCCTACTTCCAGAGACCTACGCCAAGGACACAGTGGCAAGAACCAGACATGGTCTGTGTGTTGTGGCCCTACTCCGTGGGCAGGGGGCAGGTTCTCTAAGCTGTGCTGTGCCCACATGGTGGGGTTTGGGGCCGTGCGGCCATGGGGGTCCCTTGAGCCCCATGAGCGGGCTCCAGGACATGCATGAGCCAGTATTCACTCTGTTGGTTTTTAAACGGGTTACCTGGAGACCAGGACGGTGCGACCTCTGAGCATAGGGTTCATGCCCGTGCAACCATCTCACGTTCTATAATATTACAGATGGAATAAAAGCTTCTTAAAATGTCACTTAAAAATATATATTAAAGGGGTGCCTCGGTGGCTCACTGGGTTAAGCCTGTGCCTTCAGCTCAGGTCATGATCCCAGGGTCCTGGGATTGAGCCCCGCATCGGGCTCCCTGCTCATCAGGGAGCCTGCTTCTCTCTCTCTACCTACCTCTCTGCCTACTTGTGATCTGTGTCTGTCAAATAAATAAATAAAATCTTTTAAAAAAATATTAAAAATGGCATAAAGCTACACAAAGGCATAACCCCTCAGAGAAGAGTTATTTCAAGTAATGAGATCCTAGACATGTGAGAGCACAGCCCCAGTGGGATATGCACTGAGAACAAGAAGTACCAAAAAGCCCCAGATTGTTTTCAGTAATCGTATTAGTAATAATAGTGATACTGTCATTTTGCAACTGTCCCGTAGGTTTTAGCATGTGGTGTCCTAGCGTCCTAGGCATCCATTTTAGGATGCCGCGTAATTCGCATCCTCACGCACGGAGCTCCAGCATGGACACAGGGCGGAGCCTCAGGAAGGAGGGAATCCGTAACACTGCAATCCCGAGTTTGAGTTGGAAGCGTCAGGCTGCGCTCCTAGGGTCTCTTCAACACAGAAAGCTCATGTCCTTACTCCCTGGTTGAAAAGCCCCGGAGATACGCACCGGTGAGCCCCATTGGTGCCTGTGGGACCTGAGATAGGTTTCCTGCAGAGGCGGCTGCCCCACGGCTTGCGCTGCTCACCCCGCTTCCGGCCCCAGCGGTCCCCTGCCTGAGATGTTCCCTGCCAGAGCCGTCCCTGATCTGAGCTGCGGGCCACGGCTGCGGCTCGTTCCTGTTCACCTTGGGCCGTTGTTAAGGAACAGTGTCACTTTGACAGCTGGGACTAGAGGGCAAGGAGGAAGCATTTCACCTGGCTTTTCTGACCGAGCTGAGGTTGTGTGGTGGGTGACGGATGACACGGGTTCCACACGGAACACTCACCCTGTTTCTCCTAGGTTTGTGCTGAGCTAATTTTACTGGGGGAGTGGGGGCACCGGGGGTCTGTCAGTGTCGTGAGCCCTGGAGAGCTCAGACCGCGAGTCAGAGCCCGTGTCCACCTTCATCCTTCCACTGGCTCCTCACTTTCTTCTTTTCCTTTTTAACGTTTTGTCAGTTTTGTCAGTTAATTTCTTAAAAAGAAAAAATAAAACGCTAGGGTCAGATTACGTTTGGCCCTTGCTCCAGTTTTTGGTCTGGTGGAGAATATTGGAGAATAGAAATATTCTATTTTTATTTTTTAAATTTGTATTGGGATAAAGTATTCATAGTCTTTGAAACCTTAATAATTTTGTTTTGGTAAGTCATCTCTACACCTGTCATGGGGCTTGAACTCACGCCCGACATCATGAGCGACAGGCTCCACCCACTCAGCCAGCCGGGTGACCCCCAGTGGAGAATATTTCTTTTTACTTCCTAATTTTTTTTTTAAAGATTTTATTTATTTATTTGACAGACAGAGATCACAAGTAGGCAGAGAGGCAGGCAGAGAGAGAATGAGGAGGAAGCAGGCTTCCCGCTGAGCAGAGAGCCTGATGTGGGACTTGATCCCAGGACCCTGGGATCATGACCTGAGCCAAAGGCAGAGGATTTAACCCACTGAGCCACCCAGGTGCCCCTTGACTTCCTAATTATAAGGGTGTTTAAGAGGTTCAGAACCTGTCTTCCCTCCTCCGAGCGGCGTCTGTGGCTGGAAGGCGGTGCCAGTCCGGCTGTGGTCGCCTTGCCCCCACACAGAACAGAGCTGCGGACGCGAGGTGCTGAGGGGGTGGCTGTGCGGGGTGCTGAGACCTGACCCCTGCTTCCCGGCTCCCTGCCTACCCCCCTGCCCCCCAGAACTGTGTGGACCATGAACAGCACCTGTGCTGGGGCCTGCTGGCCAGCCAGGTTGTCCGGAACTAAGGTCATTCACGTAAGAGAGAAAAGACAAGCATAAAGGTGGCATAAAGGAAGATCCTGGTAGATTCATTTCAAATTAGAATTCTCAGTTTGAATTCATTATCTCTCTTTTCTAAAGCATGTGTGTCTGGGGACACCAGTGTGGCTCAATGGGTTGAGCGTCTGCCTTCGGCTCAGGTCATGATCTCAGGGTCCTGGGATCAAGTCCTGCATCGGGCTCCTTGCTCATGGGGGAGCCTGCTTCTCTCCACCACTGTCCCCCCTGCTCGTGCTTTCAAATGAATAAAGTCTAAGAAAAACCCCCGAAAACCACGCATTTCTTAGACGCAGAGACACCCGGAGCAGTGCGCGCGCCCGGCCCCTCGGGTTGGTCTGTGTTCCACGTGTGCGGTCCGGCCAGCGGGAAGTGTCATTCCTGCCGCAGGATCTGTGCTTCCGGAGTCGTCTTGCTCTGTCCAGTGTTCAGGACCAGGCCGTGCTGTAGTATCACACGGCTTGTGTCTGTGAGGACCAACTTTGGTTTTCTAGAGTTTTTAATTATTTTTCTGTATTTACTTGCTCGCTGCATGTCACTGCTGCGTCTGGGGGCGCAGCCCTCCTGAGACGCCCGCGGGGGCCGCGTGTCTACCCCCGTGTCTCGTCTGCCCGCGCGCTCGCTGGCTTTGCTTTTTCTCACCCAGCAGGCAGCTGTGACATCTGTGAAGGTAGGCCGCCTGGGTGGGGGGCGCCCCTGGGGGGCCCCGTAGTCATGCCCGTCCCACGGGCCACTCTGCACCTGCCTCAGTGGCCGTGCAGAGGCCAGGGCCACCCGGTCCTGCTGCGTGGGGGCGACTTGGAGAAAGATGTCCGCATCCAGGCCGCCTGCTGCCCCGAGTCCCTCCAGAGACGGAGAGTCTGATCGGTGCCGGGCGTTATTCGAGCGTATCTGGTTCAGGGCCGCCTTCCCGGCCTGCGGCACCTTCTCCGTCTGGGGCGCGCGTGCTCGCTGTCAGGGCGCAGAGTGATGGCTTTGGAGCCCGTGGTCTCAGAGTCAGGAAGCCTGGAGCTTCCCACAGTGTAAGTGGAGCCGTGTGGAAAGGCCATTTTTCTGGGCAAAAAGCTGTTGAACACCAGCACTTTGGTTTGGTTCACCCTGGTAACAAACGTGTGTTGTGCTTGTTAAGGCTGTGGATCTGCGAGCACACACGGCCCCTTCAGTGAACCAGACGCTTCCTTACGTAGCCTTTCCTGTTGACAGGCTGTTCTGGAATATTCTGCGTCAGGCCTCATCAGCACACCAGCTTCTGCTTTTCCAGATGAGGGCGTTTAACCCTAAAGACGTTGAAGGGAACTTGCTCGGAAACATGCTCGTCTGTGTCACGTGGGGACCTCGAACTCGGGAGTCCCCGGGGACACAGAGGCTGTTGCAGGCCGAGGGCTCCAAGGGCATGCCCTGCCCCAGCCCTAACCTGGGTGCTTGGGGCTGAGGTGGCCATACACGGGTGGGGGCGCTCCCCGAGGGGTCAGAGGGGAGCCCTGCGGGGTCTGGGTTTGCTCAGTCACTCTCGTTGGCAGCAGATTTGCAGAGTGGTGGGGCTTCCAGAACCGTGTCCTTCAGCAGTCCACATAGCACTGGCCGGAGATGCAGGGAGGCCGCCGCAGCAGGGGCTCCGGACGGCCTTCAGCGCGTACTGCTCTGTCGGACCTCTCGTGCTTGTGGCCGTTCGGGTTGTACCAGCAGTTTGAGGGTGCCGCCCGCCTCTTACCCTTTTCAGACAAACGGTAAACAGCTTCAGTGGGGTTTGCTGGAGGAAGCCGTGGTTTTTGGTCTTCCTGTGCATTCACATGTTTTTGTCAGAGGGAGGGCTCACATCCGACCATATTTTTCAGCAAGATCAGAAGCGAACAGAGGAGAGTGCACAGTAACTTTTGGCAGGGGTAGGGACCAGAGCCCCTCCCCAGACTCTCCAGGGGTTTCCCATGGAGAACGAGGTAGGTGCAAGCCCAGCGGGTGTGTTTGTGAGCCGGGGTGACCCGGGCCCACGACCCCCGTTTTGGGAAGAGGGGAGGAGGGTTCCTGCTGGGTTCCGGGGCTGAGAAGCGGTGGCTGGTGGCGGTCGGCGAGCAGGAGAGGAGTGTCCACCCATCTTAACCCGAGGCGCAGGAGGCCTCAGTGTCCCAGCTGCGGGGGAAGAGCGGGGTTCATGTTGGTTCGCGGTTGGTTAGGACACGGGATCTGAGTTGGAACGTGACTTAGGGAAAGGGTGGAGAGAAAGAGCCCGCGGCGCTGGCAGATGCACGCCCGGAATGTCGCCTGTGCCGGGACCCCGCCGGAGGCGCCTGCGTGGTTCCCACCTGGGCAAACTGTTGGGGCCTGGAGCTGGGGGCCTTGCGATCTGGGGAGGGCCAGAGGGCGCGGGCCGTGTCCCGCTCCTCTCTGGGCCTGGAGCAGGTTCTTTTCCTGGTGGGAGGCACCTCGTCCTGCAGATCGCTCTGACAGCGCGCCTGTCGATCCGCGTAACTGAGAACGCCGGCGGTTAGTTGAAACTAAGATGAGCACTGGGAGTGAGTCTTGAGGCGGGGGTGCCTGGCTGGCTCAGTTGGAGGAGTGTGCAACTCTTATTGTTGGGGTTGTGAGTTCGAGCCCCACATTGGCTGTAATGATGGCGTAAAAATAAAATCTTGGGGCACCTGGGTGGCTCAGTGGGTTAAAGCCTCCGCCTCTGGCTCGGGTCATGATCTCAGGGTCTTGGGATCGAGTCCCGCATCCGGTTCTCTGCTCCGCGGGGAGCCTGCTTCCTCCTCTCTCTCTGCCTGCCTCTCTGCCTACTTGTGATCTCTCTCTGTCAAATAAATAAAATCTTTAAAAAAATTAAAAAAAATAAAATCTTTAAAAACAAAAGAAGGTGGGCAGTGTTGCAGTGCGGGTGTGACACAAAGGGGCCCTTGGTCGGGAAGCTTGCAGCAGAGGATTCGGTGCCCTGCCACGTGTGCCCGCTGAGCTGCCCAGCCGGACAGAGCTGTGGCCTTGGTTTCTGCTGAAACAGGCCTGCAAGCAGTCTGCCTGACCACCAATCTGGCCTCGGTGCCTCCCCCAGGCTCGACCGCAGCCCTGTGTGGGCCTGACTGCTGTATGCAGCCGCCCGTCTGCTGGGCCCCTGGGGAGGGACGGAGGCCCCCTCACGTCACAGCCCCAGAGTCGGGCACCTACTGAGTACTTGGTAGACGTTTGCTGAGTGTTGGACTTGAGGACGCCCGTGGCCTTGCGCTTGGAAAGTGTGTGTTCAGGAGCAGTTCTGAACTATGACTAAAGGATCACATAAGATACGTTCTTGAGGAGGTATGGACTTGCACCCAGGTGCTCGGGGTGCACTGCGCCGTCCCTCCCCTCCTGGCTGCTGGGCACCCCGCGGAGCATGCCGAGCCTAGCATTGTGCACACCCAGCCAGCTGGTGTGTCCTCTTGTGATTAACTCCAGGCCGCAGGTGGGGCCCACTGCCCCATGAGTGGTTGTGCTCGTAAGTCAGACACTCTGGCGGAGACGTTCGCCTCTGAGAGTCATGGAGGAGATGCACCTGCTCAGAGCCTGGGTGCCCCAGCTGAGCGGCTAACCAAGCTTTAGCCCAGCAAATCTAGGCCAGCCTGGCCCCTGGGCGCTCCTCTGGGAAACGCTTGGCAGCCAGACTGAGTGTTTAAGAGCGACCTTCTAGGTCCCCAACTTCAAAAGTGGTTACTGGCATAAAATGGAAGATATTGTAGGATAGGTAAGGATCTCGGGCTCGTTTCCAAGCCAGTCCAGAAAGATCCCCCCAGTTAAAGAAGCGGCCAGTGTTCTGTGTGCCACAGAAGCCCAGTGTCCCTGCTCCGGCCCCGGCCCCAGCCCCTCAGGGCCCCGTATCTTCAAAGATTCAGGCTCAGGTGGACCTCAGGCCGTACCCGGTGCCGGGCTCCATTACTGAAGGGACATCGTCAGCATCATGCTCCTTCGGGGGGCTGAGTTGGTCCTTGTCTTGTCGGGTCAGGGATTGTGAGATCCTTTCGGTGAGGACGGTGAACATCGGCACTCAGTAAAAATTCCTGTGGAGTGAGGAGGGTGCACAGGCACTGTCAGACATGCTTTTAAAAACTTGACATCTTGATCTGGAGAATATTCCAGAAATTAAAGGATCTATGATCGTGTTCGGAATCCCTGCTTCTGTGTCAGGATATTCTGAATTGTCTCCCCCTGTGTTTCCTTAACCAGAACGTCACTTTACATTTTCGTGTTCAGAGCAACCTCCGTTCCCAAACCCGGAGTGCCTACCTGGTCGCGGTGTTTCTGGAGAGGTGGGGGGCGGGGCGCTGCCTGTTGCCAGCAGGGAACCCGCTGCTGACGCGGGCCCAGGTGGCCACGGGAAGGGTCAGGTTTGCCACGATCCGTGTCTCCACCCAGTGGTTTCAGCCTTCCGCTGTCTGGGAAAGCTCGTGCACCACTGAAAGTTGCTGGAGATGTTCACAGCAGCAGCCAGAAGCCTGCGGTGCGGCCATTCAGGGTGGAGGCTGGAAGCTGGGCGCTCCCGGCCGTTCCCACGGGGTCCCGCTCGGCCTGCGGGCGCCCCCATGCCTCATGGGCTTGTGCCTTGTGGCCGGGGCGGGGGCACCTTTAAAGGCACCTTAAAGGAGCAACTGGCACTGAGCACGCCTTCGAGGCGGCAGGTTGGCAGTTTTCACTGTGGATTTAGTGCCTGTTCCCCAGCTTTGGGCCCCTTCTCCGGCCTGACTGTGCCCTCTTGAGGTAGGAGCCATCTCATTCCCCGACGGGGCCTTCCCCACACCTGGCCAGCGCGGGCACCGAATGCCCACTGACCAGCACTGGTGCCGGGGGTCCCCTGTGGGGTCCCAAGGGGTGGCGGCACAGGAGGATGGGTCGGGCTCCGCCTCGTGAGCGGGGGCCTCTGGAGTGGGTGGTCCGGGTTTCCTCGCTGCGGGGGCCGCACACGTGCCACGGACCCGGCTGGCTGCAGGGCTGAGGCCCCGGATCCTCCCAGTGCCGACCGGCCGTGCGTGCATTCTGCCATTCCGTGAGCTACATGTACCTCACCCGCAGTGCATGTGGTCTGTGGCCCTGGCGATTTGGCGTAGGCCTCATGGTGAGAGGCTGACCGTGGCAAACCTGTCCTCTCAGAGTTGATTTCCCGGTGCTCCCAGGAGCAGGGGAGTAACGAGGTGGGAGAGTGCGTGTGAGCAGTTGTGTGTGCCGCTGGGCACACTCAGCCTCAGCCTGTGCCCGGCGGGTCGCGGTCCAGGAGGGGGAGCTTTGTGGGGTGGCTAGGGAGAGAGAGGGCGTAGGTACGGGTGTCTGCGTCTATGAGGCTCGTACATTTCGACAGGGTAAGGTATGCACGTGCCCGCCGTCATTTCTCCGCAGCCCTGAGGCGGTGGCGTGCACCTGTTGCAGGAGCCTGGAGGTGCTCTGCACACGGAAGCCGGGGGTCCGGAAGCCCTGCTGACCGGGGTGCGGGCCAGAGGGGTGGCCCCAGTCCGGTGTGGCCTGCCAGCCTGGGGTAGGGCTGGTGAAACGTGGTGTTCACTTTCCTACATTTCCAGGGTCATTTTCAACTTAAATTTACTGTAGCTGTTTGGCCCATTGTGGCCGGGCGTTCCCCACCCCTCCCCTTGTGAGCTGCCCACAGCGCCCACCTGCTCCCATGCAGCACCAGCTCCCCCACTGTACCCACTCTTGGCCGTGCCCTGAGATTGTGCGGGCTGAAACTCTAGGGGCTGAGGAGAACGGGGCCTGGACAGACCCCGGGGCGGGCAGGCTCCTCGCAGATGCTCCGTCCCTTCTGCAGCCCGTCCATGTGCCTGTGAGGCCCCTGGGCATCCTGTCTCAGCTGATGCGTGAGCAGCTGCCGGCCGGAGTGGCCTCATCCTTGCGTGAAAACCTCGCTGAGGTGGAGAATGGGCAGTGTAAGCGGCCGGAGAGGCGAGTAAGCGAGGCTCCTGTGGATGCCGTCCAGCTCTGGTGGTGGCCCTGCGGGTCTTACATCAGCCTCGGCGCACTCACCCCGGACGGTGCCCGTGGAGGGGCGTGGGGAGCAGGAGCCAGGAGGTGCTCTGGAGAGGTGTGTGTGTTGGGGGGGTGCTCCAGGGCGGGGCAGGGTGCCCCTGAGTGGGGAGGGGTGCTCCAGCGTGGGGGGGGTGTCCCAGGGCAGGGCTGGGGTCTCCAGCGCGGGGAGGGAGGTCCAAGGTGGGGAGGGAAACCTGTAAGGACTGTTCGGCGACAGAGGTACGTAGCTTGTTTCTGTAGTTTCTGTGGGTGTGGGTCCGAGCCGAGCCTGTGGGTCCTGGCTGCGGCCGGGCGGCGGGCCGTCTGGGTGGGCAAACCATCCCCTGGGTCTGAGGGGGACTGTGGGTCCCTGTGCGGTGGTCCCTGGCCCAGGCCATGCGTTGGCGTCTTGTCTTCTCTGGTTGGCATCCCTTTGGGTTGACTGGAGGCAGTGAGCCTGCACCTGTCCACATGCAGGTGTGCGTGACCGTGGCAGGCAAGGGGCCCCCTGGCAGAGTCCCAGGGAAGGGACACCAGGCCTGCTCCTGGGCCCCCGGCTCACGCTACGTAGGTTTCCTTGGGTGGGAGTGTTAGCCTCCGTGGTGCGGGTTGCACAGTGTAGTCAGCACCCTGGGGCAGTGAGGCCCTGGCGGTGGGAAGGGCGTGCAGAGCACAGGTATGGGCACAGGGAGTGGGTGGGCTTTCGGCTGCTGAGGCGTGTCCTTTGCTGAGGCCGCGGTGCCTGCTCTGGGGTCCTGGAGCAAAGGGATCCGTTGGAGCCAGGGGCTGGGGTGACACTACGTTGCTATCTTTTGGGGGGATCCTCCCCCTTCCTGCCCTCTCCTGAGCCACGAGATTACTTGCCCAGAGAGCGCACCCTCACCTTTCTGAGTGTCCGAGAGCCGGTGGCGGATGGACCCCCCACTCCACGTGCCCAAGGCGGCACCAGCCTCCCCCCGCCCCCAGCCGGCATTCTCGGTACCGTCTGCCCCGGGCTGCACAGGCAGCCCTTTTGCATGGGGACCGTGGTGGTGGCTTGGCCACGTTGGTGTGTGCGCCGCGGTTGCTGTGCGAAGCCTTCGTGAATAATGACCTCCAACCCTTGCCGTTTCTGCCTGCAGCCTGGAATTGTGTCGCCGTTTAAACGAGTATTCCTGAAAGGTGAAAAGAGTAGAGATAAGAAAGCCCATGAGAAGGTGACAGAGCGGCGCCCTCTGCACACTGTGGCGCTGTCCCTGCCCGAGCGCGTGGAGCCCGACAGGCTGCTGAGCGACTACATTGAGAAGGAGGTGAAGGTGAGTCCGGCCGCGGGGAGCGCCCCGCCGCCGTCCGCCGGCGCTGCTGTGGCAGGTGACTGTGCCCACGCTCCATGTTCCCGTCCGCTGGCCTCATTTCCGACTGTTTCTACAGGAGCAGCCGCCTCCTTTCTCTCGAGGTCGGGCATGTGTGTGCCGTGTGTGTAGTCACGGCCGAGAGTCCCCAAACCCTGTCCAGTCCTGTGCGCAGGCACCTGCGGATAAGCATGGCACGCCGGTCCCCCAAACATGCTGAGTGCAAGTGAACCGGAGAGAGAGGCTGCAGCCTCGAGGTCAGGGTGGTGGAGGGGGCTCCACCAGGAGTGGGGCGCCTGCGCTTGGAGAGGGCGCCCGGGAGGGTGGGGCGGCAGATTGCACGGAGCCAGCCCACTTCGAGTCCCCTCAGGGGGTGCGGAGCTGTCCAGTCCGAGCCCCAGTCGGGGAGGGTATGGGGCGGTGGTATCCTTGGACGGGTTTCTGCTCTCGCCTGGCTGTCAGGTGACAGAGGAGGTGGGTGGTGTCCCCGGCAGAAACGGGACTGGGGAGGCTCAGCTGTGGGGACACTTGGCACAGAGGAGGGTTGGAGCGACCCTGAGTGAAGATGCGAGGCTAGCCTGGGTGCGGAGTGGGAGTCCCCTGCCCCTCTCCCTGCCAAGCTTCCCGAACGCTTGTGCAGGCCTGTCCCACACGGGGGTCCTGGGGTGCTCTCGGGGGGGAAGCTGGGGTTACCGCCCGCCAGGCTGAGCACAGCCGGCAACTGTGCCCGTGCACGTGGCTTCCGTCGGGCCAGCGTGGATTCGTACACGTTCAAGGAGGTAGAGCCCGTGACAAACATGGGACAGAGATGTGGGCCTGGCCACAGCCATGCGGGAAACTGGTGGTCAGTGTAACGTCCTTGGAGAGGCGAGAGCAGACACGGTGATCTCGGAAGTTACAGGCTTCACTTCTGAATAAAGAGGGGCAGACGGGAGCTTTTGGAACGAGAGGTACGTCCATGTGTGTCTTAAAACGTTCACTAGAGGGCTCGAAGGAGAGTCCGGAAAGGCGCCCAGAGGAGTGGCCAGAAGGTGAAGAGAGGAAATCAGTCAGCGGGAGGCGGCAGAGCAGACGGGGATAGAGGACCCACGAGGGGGGCCCGGCAGGGGGAGAGGCGGGACCTGTCATGGAGTGGGCCGGTGTGACCTCGTGGGACAAAGGCATCCCGCCACGGTGACCAGGTGGACCCAGTTCTGAGGGAGACATGGGAGGACCTGCTGCCTCACCGCACGGGACACACCGTGAAGGCGCAGACGCAGGTCTAGAGCCCAGGGCTCCCCCCAGAAAGGAGCCGGGGGGGTTCTTGGTGCGGCGCAAGAGCCCAGGCCCCGGCGAGACTCTGAGGGCCGAGCCCGAGCGCCTCTGGGAGAGGGAACGGGATGTTTTTTATGTGGGGGAGGGGCTGGGGAAGAGCTGGAGGAGCCGGGGCCTCGCATGAGGACAACGCAGGTGTGGGGAAGGGCCACCCCGTTAAACCCTGGAAGAGAAAAGTTGGGGATTTCTGCTTCCAGAAGGCGCGGCGCATGTGCCTCTCTATGGGCCTCTCACTTTGCACAACAACAGTCCTGGATGCTGCATGCAGTGACTGTCGGCTCCTCTGCGAGGTGGACACAAGGCAGCCCCACAGGGACCTGGGGGCCCCACAGGAGGCCCCAGGGGAGGCCTCCAGCTTCTCTTCGTCCTCCTGTGCCCCAGGTGTGGAGTCGAAGAGGCTGGCCACCCAGAAACATAGACAGGTGCGGCCAGACCCCACCGAAAGGCGCTCCGTCTGGACCAAAGACCAGCAGAGGGGTGCCAGCCACGGCCGAGCGGGGCCAGCACCCACCCCGCGGGAGGCCGGGCCGGGAGCAGGGACTTTGGCCCCCGATGAACCCGGGTGGGACCAGGGTGTCCGTGGGGCCCCGGGGGAGCCAGAATGCCCACCATGCCCAGCAGGACAGAGGGGCCACCTTGGCGGAAGCTGTGGGACCAGAGCACATTCTCCAGCATGTGTGTCGTCGGAGTCCTGGCCGGAGGGGCTGAGAAACTGTTCCGGGGAGTCATGTCCGAAATGTCATTCATTTGGCAAAAGACAAACTTAGAGATTTAAGAAGCAGAGCGTGCTGCGAGCAGGGTGAACCCAGAGCCGTGCACGTCGGTGCGTCCCCGTGAAACTTGTCAAGAGCAGAGCCAGCAGGTCTGGAGAGCAGAGAGGGGAGCAGTTTCTCCACTGGGAGATCGGGGTGCCGGCAGCCGCCGTTCTGCGACTGACAGGGACGCTCGGGCTGCCGTCCGGAATCTGCCGTCCGAAGGTCTCCAGGCCCGCCTGCTCTCACTGGAGGATGTCCTCACGTGTTCGGGGAACGGACGCCAGTGCCATCGTCTCTCCCGGAAAGAGAAGGGGCGACCTTGCTCTGAAGGGGTGCAGGGCTGGCTCGGGATCCATCACATCAACAGGCCAAGGTAGAAATGTCCCGGGACCCTGTCGGTTGATGCAGGAAACACATCTGACTCCCATCCATGGTGAAAAAACTCAGAAGAACAGGATGTGTGCGTATGTACCACGTTACATGTCCAAAGTGAGCCCAAACTTGAACGTGCAGTAGCGTTTACAGGCGCTTCAGAGACAGACAGGTACAGCTGGACCCGGACGTGGATGGGGTTTCCTGAGCGCACAGTCGGGGTGCAGGGAAGCACAGATAATCGTGTCGGGAGCCTGCCACGTCCGCGGGTGGGGGACTCAACCCGGTCAGCGTGGCATGTGTCCCCAGACCCATGCGGCCCTTGGCACAGTTCTTACTGAAATCCCAGCGAGCTTTTCGTAGATGCAGAGATAACTCCAAAATGTGTGTGGAAAGGCAGAAGGAGCAGAACTGCTGAGACGGTTTTGCCGGAGCTGCGGGTCACCCGCAGAGACAGTGTGAGCCTCTGCCCACGCTCCACACCCGAATGCGCGGAATCTCACCGGGGACGGACTGCAGCCGGCCACACGTGTGGAGGGACAGCTGGACCCGCAGCTGGGGTATGCGTCCGTCCTCACCACAGAATAGCGTTGCCCCTGCGGGGCTGACCAGCCACCCGGAGCCTGGTTGGCCCCCTTGCGGGATGGTGCCATGCGGGGGCTGCAGAGTCGGCCCTGCGTTGGGGACTATGTGCTTAGGCCTGTTTCCCGCTGGGTGAGCCCAGCTTGGCCTCCGCCTGCCCTCAGCTGCGCGTAGGTTGAGCTATAGGAGGCCCGTGCGTCTCTGCTGGAGTCCTGCGGCTCGGGGTGGACCGGTACTGGGCTTTGCTCCATCCCGGGGGTGAACAGGACTGGCTCCTGGCGGCTTTGGAGAGGAATGTGTGTGTCCCGTGTGCTCACTTTCTCTCACAAAGAATCCGTCTAGCTCCCTCGTGCAGGCCATGGCCATGGCCCACCAGTTCTACAGAGCCAGGCTGGGCGTGAGGTGGACCCCGCCGTCCCCGTGCCATGGAAGTCTTGGAGGGCAGCCCGCCGCGCTGCCTTGGCCGCTGGCAGTGACCCCGTTCCTGCTTCGGAACCGGGGCGGGGGCCGCAGCGGGATGAGTAGCTCCCTCGTCCTGGAGGCTGCTGGGTCCACCTGCTCCTGCTACACGGGGGACGTGGGTCTGGATGCGAGGACGCACTGTGGGCCGTCCGGGTCCCGGGGTGCTGGCTTCGTCTCCAGGTCTGTGAAGGGTGTCCCGGTCCCCAAAGTGCAGGTGCTCCAGGGAGAGACGTTCTTCCGGGGCTGCCGGGATGTCTCTGCAGTGCACCTGCCGGGGCGCCGTGGGGGCCTTCTCTGGGGCTCCTCCTTGCTTCAGCCACGTTGTCTGGGGCTGGAACCCCTGTCAGGGATCCGTCCCTTGTGCCCGAGCCGTGCACTCGGCGGTGTCCTTGTGTGTGTGCATTAGGCGATGCCCTGGGCTCCCGTGCTGGGGGAGCCGGCCCCAGGGCCCCCGCAGGCCACACCCCACGGCCACCCCACAGCTACTCCGCGGCCACTCCTGCGGCTCCTGCAGCTGGCGCCGCTGCCCGGCGCTGCTCTCTGGGGCCCTGTTGTCCCTGTGCTCCAGGGTGCCCGGTTCATCTCCTGCCGTCAGCTGCTCCTTCTGGGAGCTTCTGGGCCTTCAGAGTGGGGTGTCTTCCTGGCCCCCAGGGAGCAAGGGGAGCGGCGGCATGGGGTTCCCTGTCTTACCCGGGGGACCCCGTCCAGCGGGTCCACCTCTGAGCCTTTTCAAGCCTTCACCCACAGTTTGCCATGGCCTGTGTGTGTGTGTGTGTGTCCATGTGTGTGCGGCGGCGTCTGTCTTCCAGCACGTGGGGGCGGGTCGCTCGTGCGGGCCTGGTGTGCTGAGAACTCGTGCACCCTCCCCAGTGTCCCCGTCCCCGTGTGGGAATCCTGCCCTTCCTTCCATCAGGCCCCGCTCTGCTGCGGAGGTCTTGCCGACCGAGTCCAGCCGTGGGTGCACATTGTCGGAAGGCCACCTCGGGGACGTCCGTGGTGTCCCGTCAGCAGTGATTTTTGGAAGCACCTTCTGTGCTTGGATCTGGAGCGTGAGCTGGCCGGCACGCCTCTGCGCCGCCTGTCAGGTGGCAGACATGGTACCCGAGGCGGTCTGGCTGTCTCATCTTCCACCTCGCCGGTGCCAGGGCCATTGACAGATGCGACTGCTAGCCCCGCGTTCCCTTGGAGTCTCTCACGTGTCATCACGTTCTGGCCTCTGGAGCTGTGCCCTTGACTTGCTGTGCCCCGTGGCGGCTACGGGCCGCTGCTGACTCTGTCGGGGCGCAGGGCGTGCATCGGGGACCTTGCAGGACGATGGGATGCGTGTGGTCAGCCCTGTCCGGGAGGCACACTCGGTCACATCTGGAGTGGTAACAAGGATGACAGCTGCAGTGAAAATGTCTTACTGAGACTTTTGTCGCAGTGAAGCTCCTCTCAGATGAGTGGCGGCTCCCCTTTCCACGAAGAAAGTAGGTTTCTCCGGAGATGTGCTAGCTGGGTTTGTAGCCGGCGGAGCTAAGGGACAGGGAGGAGACGGTGGCATCATCTCCCGAGCCCAGCGGTGGGGGCGGGGGCCGTCCTGTGCGTGTGCACCAGGGCCCCGCGAGTCAGCGAAGCCCGGAAGCCAGAGTGACCGTTCATGGACAGGGTCACGCTGCTTAGGATTCAAAAAGTTGTTAGCAAACGAAATTATTGAGTAAAGCTAATAAGATGATTTTCTAATATGGTAAAATATACATGACAGGGGGCCTGGGAGGCTCAGTCAGTTCAGCATCTGCCTTCGGCTAAGGTCATGATCCCAGGGTCTAGGGATTGAGTCCCGTATTGGGCTCCCTGCTCAGCGGGGAGTCTGCCTGTCCCTCTCCCTCTCTGCTTCTCTCCCAGCTTGTGTGCTGTTACTCTGTCAAATAAATAAATAAAATCTGTAAAAAATATATGTACGCATGACAAAATTTTCATTTTAGCTCTTTTTAAACAGGTTTAAGTGTGCGGTTCACTGGCATTAAGCACGCTGCCGGTGCTGTGGGGCCGCCACTACCCACGTCTGGAACATTCTCAGATCCCCGAACGGAAGCTCTGTCCCCATGAAACTCCAGCTCCCTGTCCCGTCCCCGGCGCCCCTCACTCTGCTCTCTCCTGTGTGGACTGGACCGCTCTGGGGACCGTGTGCACGAGGAGTCACGCGGTGTGTCCCTCTGTGACTGGCTCTTCCTGCTCCACCTCACGTCCCCCTCTGGCAGCTGTGTTGTAGCAGGTGTCGGAACTTTCTTTTTAACGCTGAGCACGACTCTGTGTATATGTACCCCCCATTTCACCGATCCGTCCATCCGTCAGAGTGTGGCGACGTTTCCATCGTGTCTGACCGTTGTGAACATGCTGCCGTGCACGTGGGACCCAAGTGTCTGTCCAGTCTCTGCTTTGGCTTTGTTGCTCTTGGTGGTATTCAGCGGGCTCCCTGCCCAGCGTGGAACCCAGCGCGGGGCTTGAACTCACGACCCCGAGATCAAGACCTGAGCTGAGATCAAGAGTCGGACCTTAGTCAGCTGAGCCGCCCGGGCGCCCTTTGCTTCCTTGCTGCTTTGTTTTATTGTGTGACAATACATGTAACCAAGTTTCCCACCTTAACCATCTTTAAGTGCACAGTTTGGAGCAGTAAGTATGTTTGTGCTGTTGGGCGGGCATCGCCACCGTCCACCTCCGTCCATAACTTTTCCTCTCGAAACCCAGAGTTCTCCCAGCACCAGAACCGGCCCTCCCCAGCCCTGCTAGATCCTGCTCTAGTGTGCGTCCGGGCATCCATGGACTTCTTGCACAGGACTACAAAATTGCAGGCGAATTTCACATAGCGTGATGCCGCCGAACCCCCTCCCTGCTGTGGCACACTGTGGGAGTCCCTTCCCGTTCAGAGGCTGAGCCACGTTGCACGGCGCGGACGGGCCGCAGTCGGTGTTGCTGCCATCGGTCGAGGGATGTTGGCTTGCTTCCACATTCTCGTTGTTAGGGCTGTCGCTCCTGCGACAGCGGCGAACTCTCGGAGGTCCTGCTTTCCGTTCTTTTAGGTGTATCCCCGGAAGTGGGATTGCCGGGTCCTTCGGAGACTCTGGTTTTCAGCGTTTGGGGAACTCACATGCCGTTTTCTGGGCAGCCGCGCTGTTTCACGCTGCTGCTGGCGTGGCCCGGGCCCCGCTGCGCCACGTCCGTGCCAGCACGTTACTGTAGGTTTCTCTGGGAGCTGTGGCGCTGGGTGTGTGAAGCGGCCTCTCGCTGTGGCTTTGATTTGCGTTTCCGTAGGGACTAGTGATGCTGGCATCTTTTTGTGTGCTCGTTGGCTGTCTGTGTCTTCAGAAAAATGTCCCCTTGGAGCCCTTTGCCTGCTTTTTTTTTTTTTTTCCTTTGCCTGCTTTTTAATCAGCTTGGTTAGTTTTGGGTTGTTGGGATGTAGGAGTTCTCTGTGTGTTCTGGATACCAACTGCACATCAGATGTGGCTGCAAACGCCGGTTCCTGTAGGCGGTCGTCACCCCACTTTGTTGCTTATGGTCTTTGATGCACAAACATTTTTAATTTCGCTGAGGTCCAGTTTGTCTCTTTTCCCTTATTGCCCGTGCTTTTGGTGTCGTAACCAAGAAATCGTTGCCAAATCCAATGTCATGAAACTATTTCTTGGTTTTCTTCTAAGACTCAGAGCTTTGGGTGTTACATTTAGACGGTTCATCCGTTTGAATTATATTTTGTATGTGGTGTGAGGTAAGGGACCATCTTCTTTCCTCCCTGTGTGGACCTCTTGTTTTCCCAGCACCGTTTGTTGAAAAGACTGTCCTTTCTATCAAGGGTCTTGGCTGCCTTGTCAGACATTGACTGACCACGTATGTGAGGGTTTCTTTCTGGACTGTGTTCCACCCCGTCAGTCTGTATGTCTGTCCTTACACCAGTACCACATTGTTCGGTCATCATAGCTTTGTGGTAAGTCTGGAATCCGGAACTGTGAGAATCGATGAAACTTAATACGGGTCGGTGTAAACGGGCATCTGCATTTGGTGTACACGTGCACATAAGCGGATGGAAAGGCACTGGCCAGCTGCAGCTCGGTGGGAACGTTCTGGAATGTTTATTGGTGAGAAGCTAAGTATGAGCCAGCGGTTACATGTGATGCTTATTTACTCTTAAACCGCTCTCTCAGAGGGAGAGTCCCAGCCCTAGAGAGGGTGGGGAAGCCAATGCACAGCTTAGCTTTATTCCCTTTCCTCAGCCCCCAACTGAGAGAGGACGAAATATAGAACTTTCCAGAATGAGTGTGTGTCTCCCGACAGAGCTGTCCGGGCACACATGGACAGTTGCTGAAAGCAGCTTTCGTGAAGTTTCAGCCACTCGACTTGTGCTGCTGCTATGTTCTGGGTGTACTTCAGCCCGTTCCTCCACATGCGAGCAGGCGGTGGCCGGGCACAGCCCTGGGCGCACCGAGTCGGGCCCGTGTCCGCCTTCCTTGCACTCAGTAATCCCCAGAGGGAGCTGTTTGGTTCCTCAGTCGGAGAAAGTATCTCCGAGCGCAATGGTTGGGTTTCTTCCCTCCCAATCCGTACCTTTTCTTTCTTTTTCTTGTCTCATTGCATGCGCTGGGACTTCCAGAGTGCTGGAAAGCAGTGCTGAGAGCGGATATGGTTTCATTTCTCCTGATCTGAAGCAATCTTTAAGCATCTCACTGTTAACTAGGACGCTGGCTGTAGGTTTTTGTACACGTTCTGTATCAGTTTGAGAAAGTTTCCTTCTGTTCCTCGCTCGATGAGAGTTTTGTCATGGACGGGCATTGAATGTTGTCAAATGCTTTTCTGCATCTGTTGATCTGATCATATGGTTTTTCTTCTTTAGAACGCTGGTGTGTGATGAATTACATTAACTTGTTTCTGAATTATTTTTTTTAAAGATTTTATCCATTTATTTGACAGATCACAAGTAGGCGGAGAGGCAGGCAGAGAGAGGGAGAAGCAGGCTCCCCGCTGAGCAAAGAGCTCGATGCGGGGCTCGATCCCAGGACCCTGGGATCATGACCTGAGCCGAAGGCAGAGGCCTTAACCCACTGAGCCACCCAGGCGCCCCTTGTTTCTGAATTTTGAATCAGCCTTGCCTCCCTGGGATAAATGCAACCAGGTCATCGTGTATATTTGTTATCTTATATAATTTATATCTTTATACCTCGTTGGATTTGATTTGCTAATATTTTGTTGAGGATTTTCGCATTTATGTTTATGAGAAATATTGATCTGTAATTTTCCTTTCTTGTAGTATCTTTGATTTGGATATTGGGGTTGATGTTTTCTCTGTTTTTATTTTCTGGAAGAGATTATAGAGAATTGGTATCATTTTATCCTTTAGTGTGTGGTTGAATTCACCTGTGAACCTGTGTGGGCGTGATGCTGTTTTAGAAGGTTATTAATTATTCAGTTTCTTTAATAGATCATATGCCTACTCAAATTATCCATTTCTTTTTATGTGAGTTTTGATAGTTGTGTCTTTCTTCCTTTGTTGCTTTTGTTTTTTGTTTTGCTGATTTTATACTCATGAAAGCAACTTTCTGATAATGGATTAAAGATTTTATTCATTTAGTCAGGCTCCCCATTGAGAGCGAAGCGTGGGCTTCAGTCCCTGGACCCCGAGATCATGACCCGAGCAGGAGGCAGACACCCAACTGACTGAGCCACCCAGGCGTCCCTAAAGATTTTATGTCCCTAAAGATTTTATTTATTTGTTTGGCAGAAAGAGCGAGAGCGCATAAGCAGGAGGAACAGTAGAGGGAGAGGAAGAAGCAGGCTCCCCGCTGAGCAGGGAGCCTGATGCGGGACTCGATCCCAGGACCCTGGGGTCATGACCTGAGCCCCAGGCAGAAGCTTCACCTTCTGAGCGACCCAGGCGCCCCTATAGTTGTGTCTTTCAAAGAATTTCATTGTGATTTGAGAACATGCTGTGTACGGTTTCCAGGCTTTGAAATTTGTTCCGGTGTGGTTTATGGCCCAGCACGAGCTGTTTCGCGGTAAGTGTTCATGTGAGCTGAAGGAGAGTGTGTTCCGCGCTACCGGATGAAGTAGTCTGTAGGTGTCGGTTACATCCTGCTGGCCAAGGGCGTCGCGCTCCCCTGTATCCTTGCTGACTTTCTGCCTGCTAGGTCGGCGCGTTTCCGACAGAGTGGGGCGTCTTGAAGTCCCTGGTTGCTGTTGTGGATTCGTTTCTCTCTCCTTGAAGCTCTGTCTTCGCCTTGTGTGTTTTGATGCTCTGTGGTCAGGTGCGTACGTGGGAAGCACTGTCATGTCTCAGAGAACTGCTTTCATCATGTAAGGTCGCTCTTTAAAGTGGGTTTTCTTGGGCAACATGGAGTTGGGTCTTGAATTAAAAAAAAATTTTAGGGGCTCCTGGCTGCCTCAGTTGTTTGGATGCACAGTTCTTGATCTCACGGTCATGAGCTCGAGCTGCATGGGGGGTGTAGAGATTACTTACAAAAAACTTAAAAGAAAAAAAATTTTTAAAGATTTTATTTATTTGACAGAGGTCACAAGTACACAGAGAGGCAGGCAGAGAGAGAGGAGGAAGCAGGTTCCCCGCTGAACGGAGAGCCTGACGCGGGGCTCGATCCCAGGACCCTGAGATCATGACCTGAGCCAAAGGCAGAGGCTCCAACCCACTGAGCCACCCAGGCACCCCCCGCAAATTTTTTTTTTTTTTAAGATTTTATTTATTTATTTGGCAGACAGAGATCACAAGTAGGCAGAGAGGCAGGCAGAGAGAGAGAGGAGGAAGCAGGCTCCCTGCTGAGCAGAGAGCCTGATGCAGGGCTCGATCCCAGGATCCTGGGATCACGACCTGAGCCGAAGGCAGAGGCTTAACCCACTGAGCCACCCAGGTGCCCCTCCGCAAATTTTTTTAAATAAAAAAAGTTAAAAAACATTTTTAGTAAGCTCCGTGCCCAACATGGGGCTTGAACTCACAACTCTGAGATCAAGGGTGTGTGCACTCGTGCTCTCTCTCGGATCAGTCAGTCAATGTTAAAATCCATCAAATTTTGTTTGTCGGAGAAACGTTTTATTTCTCCTTTGCCCTAAGGACTGGGTCCCTGGGCACAGATTGCGGGGGGCGGGTTTCCACCAGTGGTTCAGGGTTTCATTCCTCTCTCGCTTTGTAGTTTCTGAAGAAAAGTCCAATATCAGTCTTTTTTTTTTTAGTATTTTTATGAGACAGAAAATGAGTGAGAGTGGGGAGGGGCAGAGGGAGAAGCAGGCTCCCCGCCGAGCAGAGAGCCCGATGCGGGGCTCGATCCCAGGACCCTGAGATCATGACCTGAGCCGAAGGCAGACGCTTAACGACTGAGTCACCATTTTTTTTTTTTTAAGATTTATTTATTTACTTACAGAGAGTGAGCTCATGTAAGCGCGGGGTGGGGGAGCAGAGGGAGAGGGAAAGAATCTTAAGCAGGCACCACAGCGGGTCTGGAGCCCCTGATGTGGGGCTGGATCATACGACCCTGAGCTCATGACCTGAGCCTAAACCCAGAGCCGGCCGCTCACCGGACTGAGCCCCCGGGCGCCCCAGTCTGACCCCATCGTTACCCTTGTTCTGCGGGTAAGGTGCTTTTGTCCTGGGGCTCACTGCAGGGTTCTCTCTCTGGTGGTTTACAGCTGGACTCTGACGCGCAGGCGTTGGGCTGCTTCTGTTTTTATTTCCTTTTCTCTTTTCTCCCTGTGGGTGTCCTGCTTGGCGCTCTCGGAGTCCCCGGATCTGTGGTCTGGAGCCTGTTGGTCGTGAGTGCTTCTGGTCATCCCACCACACGTCCGGCCCCACTTTTGGAACTTACTGACCGTTCTTGGATATCCTGTTCCATCTTCTTCATACTTTTCCCTCTTTGCTTTCCATTTCGGGAAGTTTCTGTTGACATATCTTGACACGTCTGCATGCCCATTGACCCGTCCCTTGGGTGCGTCCAGCCTGCAGATGTGTCCATTGATGGAACCGTCACTCCATTTCTGTTATGGTGGATCGTTGGCATTTCCCATTGGTCCATGGTTAGCATTTCGAGCTCTTTGCTTACATTACGCACGAAGCACAATGTCCGCTTTTTCTTTTAGGACCCTTAGCACGTTAATCCCACTGCTTTATTTATAAATTTTATTTTTTTTAAAGATTTTATCTATATATTTGAAAGAGAGAGCGAGAGCACAAGCAGGGGGAGCGGGAGGCAGAGGGAGAGGTTGAGAAGCCAAGTCCCCAATGAGCAGGGAGTGTGCCTGACGCAGGACTCGATCCCAGGACCCTGAATTCATGATCTGAGCCAAAGACAGACGCTTCACCAACTGAGCCACTCCGGCACCCCAATCCCACTGCTTTGAACTTTGGGTCCGGTGGCCCCTGAGAACAGCCCTGCCGTGTCTGCGTCTGGTTCTGGTGCTTGCCCTGTGTGTTCAGACGGCATTTTGCCTGTGAGCATGCCTTGCCGTCAGCTGGACGTGATGTACAGGGTGACAGGGGTGGCAGTGGACGGGCCTTCCGTGTGAGGCCGTGTGCTTACCTGGCTGGAGGATGACGTGTGGGGAGGCTGCGCTCCCCTATCCTGTGGTCAGTGTGTCTTAGTCCTTCTGGGAGCCTGTGCCCCTGGACCACGACGGCCACGCGTGCTTCTCATTCTGTTCCCCCTTCCCCCGCTTTAGGCTGGAGCCGGGGATTTCCGTCCCTGGCAGAGCTCGTTCTCCTTGAGGAAGGGGCCCCGTTAGGGATAACCGTCCTCATGGTGCGGGACAGCGGGAAGTGTGGCAGCGTCTCCTGAGCGGGGACACTTCTCCAAGAATTCAGAGCACGCTTCCCAGCGGAGGTCCCCCTGCCCCCTGAGCCAGGCCAGAAGGTCTGGTGGCAGAAGGCGGAGGCCAGGCTGCGTCCTCTGTGTGTCCACGATGGTCCGGCCGATCGTCCCTTCCTCATGGCAGCGTCTCTCCTCGCTTTGTTGCAGTACTTAGGTCAGTTGACGTCTATACCAGGATACCTGAATCCCTCCAGTAGGACCGAAATCCTGCATTTCATAGACAATGCAAAGGTAATCCCATCCTTCTGACCCTGACCTATGACCCCTGGCCTGTGACCCCTCCTAACTCTGACCTCTGCCCTCGCACTCTGACCCCAGCTCTTGGTTCTCTGGCGCTGGGCCTTCCCGGCTGGGAGGGATGACAGGGACGACCCCATCCCGTTGTGTCATGGGTGTGCTTGGCTCTCGGGCCGTCAAGACCAAACCTGTCTGAATGTGAGCTTTCTTCTCTGGACTTTGCTCCTCGTGCTTTTGGGCTGTTTTCAGAATTCACGTTGTCCAGAGTGTAGAGCATACCCCACTGGTCTGGGTGAGGGCAGCCGCAGAAGCTGCAGAGCGCCCGGTGCGGGCCTAGCGCGGCCACGGGAGGGTATGGGGCTGTGCATGGGGCCCGGGGGCTGCGGCGGGCCTGTGACTGACGCCCTGTGGTCCCTAGCAGAGAGCCCATCAGCTCCCCGGACACCTGACCCAGGAGCACGACGCTGTCATCAGCCTGTCTGCCTACAACGTCAAGCTGGCCTGGCGGGACGGGGAGGACACCATCCTCAGGGTCCCCATCCACGACATCGCCGCCGTGTCCTATGTGCGGGATGATGCCTCACACCTGGTGGTCCTGAAGACAGGTAGGGGCCAGGGGTGGGGCGCGTGTCCTCGGGGGTGAGCCTGGGAATCCAGGGGAGCTCTGGACACAGTTTCTCTGCACTGGGCTGGCTGCCACCTGAGAGTGGGCCTTTGCTCGGTGCTGCCAGCGTGCAGGCCCTGCCTTGGGCCACAGGCGTCCCAAAGAGAGGAGAGGAGACCAGACCATCGCGGAGCGCCTGGTCCGAGAGATATGCTGAGCATGTCCTCGTAAGAGAGTCAGGAGGAATCTTGAACAAGGCGCCGGCCCCCAGGCCCCTGCCCCCCCTCCACCCCTGCCACCCTGCCTCCTGGGCTCTCCGGGTGAGCCGGCCCCCTCCTACCCGCAGTGCCACGGCCTCTGCCTGGTACCAGATCACTGAGACATGGGGAGAGACGTCACGTCCCTCCGGGTGGGCTTCTGAGGCTGGCGCTTCTCAGACCGGTACTGTCCCGGGCTCCTTGGGTGTTCTGGGGCCCGGTGGGGTCCTGAAGCCGTCCATTGCCAAAGGACCCCTGGCAGGGGCCAAGGGGGGCTCAGGTGGTGCAGAGGGGAAGTTGTCTGTCTGCCTGAGGTCGGCGGTTCGTGGCGGATCCGAGAGATTCCCTAAGAGCCGGGCCCTGCTGAGCCTCCTCGCGTGACCCCTTGAGCTCGGGGGGCTGCCCCGGCACAAACCCAGTGGGCTTGCCACGGGCCCGCCCACACCCCTCCGTGCTCTGCTTCCCCCCATGCCCTTCGGCGGACATCTGCTGTTGAGCGACGGGCATTACTTTAGTTTGAACAACACGAAGCGTTTTAATGTACAGCAAGGGCTCAGTGGCAGGACGGCTGCACGTGGAGAACCTGGTGTGGCATCCAGCTCGGCGGGCAGGAGGGCCGCGTTCTCCCACTTCGCAGGTGGAGTCACCAGAGCACAGAGCTTGAGTGACCGGCGGGGGCCCCAGCGGGGCAGTGGCGGGGCCAGCCGGCCTGGGACGTGGACGGTCCCACAGGAGGCCTGCGGTCTGGGGCATCCTGAGGGACAGAAAGCCACGGGAAGACCGACCTCTGACCAGCGTCTGCAGGCATGGAAGCCGGTGGGTGGGGGGCTGGGCCCCCCGCAGGTTTGTGTGGTGGGACGCGTATCCGCGTTCATCTTTAGAGCGAATTGCTAAGAAAGGGGTCGCAGATTTTTTGCGAGGGAGAGAATGAGCTCCATAGCAGATCCTTCGAGAAATGAGACGAGAACGGGGACCCGGAGCTTTGAGGGCTTCTGAGGTAAAGGGAGAGCAGGAATCCCTGTGTCCTGGGCGTCTCCGTCATTTTCGCGGGTGGCCCTGAAAGCGAGGTCCTGCGACCCTGAGCCCGCGTGGCCCTGTGGCCCCAGCGTGCCACGTGTGAGGTCATGCACGTGGGGCCCACAGCTCACTGGCCGTGACCCTGACGTTTATTGAGTGCCCACCACGCGCAGCCCCACGCACGCGCCTCTGCGGGTCCAGGCTTCGCCGGTGCCCAGGGCGGTGCGGGGCCGGGTCTGGCTGCAGGGGCTCCGTGTGGCGGGTGACCCGCTGTCCGGGCAGGGCAGGGTGGAGCGGACCGCGCAGACGTCTCAAGGGGGGTGTCTCCGTGGGTGTAGGAGTCTGAAGCCACGGCTGTGGGGGCAGCTGGGGGGCTGCGGTCGGGGCCCCGATGGGAGCTTTTCAGACACAGGCCGTCCTCGCTATGTGGGGCTGTGCTGACCTGAGAACAGCCCCGGGGCTACTTAAAACTTCTAGTAGCTGTGGAAAAGGAGAACGGGAAGGAAGCAAACGAAGTCAGTGTTACTGACATGTTGTGTTCGGCCCTTCGCGTCCGTGCGCACCAGCGCGACCGTCGTTAACAAGATGTCCCCCATCGTCTTTGTGCCGCCCCTGAGAGGCCGCACACGCCACTGTGGGGACTTGCCGCATTTCGCGTGCTCGGTGCCGGGGGCCCGTGGCTGCGGGGGGGCCAGTGCAGTACTGGGGTCTGACGGCGGCGTTCGTGGGGCTCACAGGGTGCCTGGCCCCGGGCTCTGCAGGCACACCTGTCCCGAGGGTGGCTTCTGCCTGGTTGCCAGCTCCCAGCCACGTCTGAGCCTCAAGGGGCCCTCTGGGCTGAGGAGGGCGTGCCCGGAGGTAGCCTGGCGTGGGGCATGGGCTTCACTCCCACCCCCGCTCCCCGGTCTGCTCCCTGGTCTGCTGAGCTGATGTGCTCGAGCTTCCCAGGGCGGGAGCCTCCCTCCCTGCAGCAGGCAGGCCTGGGGTTGCCCTTGTCCGAGGAGGTGCCGAGCCTTAGAAATGGGGGCCGGGGCTCGCCCGGTCCACATCCTGTCCTGGACTCTGCCCCCTCACACCCTGGGGCCCACACACCTCGGGGTTCCCATCTGTCAGGCGTGTGCTCATGCCCATGGTTCCTGCAAGTGGAACCCTGGGAATCCCGTCTCGTGTGTAGACCGAAAGCAGCTGACTACTGGGCGTTTCATGTCCTAGTCCGAGAATCGCACACCGTCCGTGGCGGGGATGCCGGGGGGGTCCTGCAGAGCAGTGGTTCTCAGTGAGCACAGCCGGGGCAGCCTCCAAGGAGCATGAGGGCGGGGGCAGCTTAGCTGAGGGGGGCGAGGGGGCACGCCTGAGCCAGGTGGGCGCTGCCCGCAGCGGGCTGTGAAGCTCCCACAGCTGCCCTAACCTGCTGCGCTGTTAACTTCTCAGCCCAGGACCCTGGCATCTCCCCCAGCCAGAGTCTGTGTGCAGAAAGTTCCAGAGGCCTCACCACAGTCTCCCTGTCAGAGAGTGGAGTGGGGCCTGTGGAGGCCTGCTGCCTGGTGATCCTGGCCGCAGAGAGCAAGGTGAGTAGAGGGTGGGACTTGGGACTCGGGCACCTGTCCTGCCCACAGCCTGCCTGGGCTCTTCCTATATCTGCACCCCGAGCCCCTCCCACTGCTGACCCAGGCCCCCCCCCACCACAGGCCCGCCCCGCAGCCCAGGCCCCTCCTACACTGACCTGGTCCTTCCGGCCTTGGTGACCCTTTGATCATTGTCCCTCCTTGGCTCTGCCGGCCCTCTAGCCTGGCGGTTCTTCCTCACGGGGCTGCCTCCCCGGCCTGTCCTCACTGCAAGCTCCTCTGGTGACTGCCCAGTATCAGAGGGGACCCTGCCTTAACAGCATATGTGTGAGCCGTGTTCAGGGCTGGGAGTGCCGTCCCCAAGCCTGGGGCGCAGCAGGGGCAGCGTGTTGGTGGGCAGGTGGGGGGGACAGGAGGGCTAGCGGTGGATACACCTGGCCCCCTCGGGTCCAGAGAGCCTCCCAGCTGGGGGCTGCTCCCCTCGTGGCCCGCCGGGCGGCAGGTGCTGGTGCTGGTTGGGCGTCTGAGGAGCCAGGGGGCCAGCAAGCTGCCCAGGGAGGCCCAGCTTTGTCCCAATGGCAGGTCGCCGCGGAGGAGCTGTGCTCCCTGCTGGGGCAGGTCTTCCAGATCGTGTACACGGAGTCCACCATTGACTTTCTGGACAGAGCCATCTTCGACGGGGCCTCGACACCCACCCACCACCTGTCCCTGCACAGTGGTACGTGAGTGTGGGTGCACAGTGATGCTGTCCTGTCTCTGTGGCTTTGCGCCAGTGCCTTGTTCCCACACCCCGCTGCTGATGTCCCCGGCGAGCCTGATGCCTTCTTGTATCACGTCCTGGGCGGGGACCGCCTTAACTCAAGTCCCTTCACCTGCCTGAGAACAGGGGTGGGGGAGGGGGTGTATGTGTGGGGAGGAACCCACAGACCTCACAGCTACTGGGTGAGGGCTTTTTCCAGGACCGAGGCTGCCGGGCGCGGGCACATGGCAGCGGCCCCCTCCTCTGAATCTGCGGAGCCCTTAGCCCCGTGTTCCACACGCCAGGAGCACCCCCTGCTCCTGGTCACCTGGACTCCGTGAGCTCAGCAGCGGCACAGAATGGTGTCTGTGCCTCCCACGGTCTGTGTCATGCGGACCTTAGGTCCCCTGACCAGTGTTTCCTGAGTAGCGGCTGTGTCCCCGGCTTCGCGGGTGCGAGGGGCTCAGGCATGCCGGGGTCCCGCCTCCCTGCCTGCACGGAGCCCACCGGCTCCAGGCTGGGGGTCAGCCCTGCCTCCGACCTTCTGCCCTCGGCGGACCCCGTGCGGTGGGGCAAGTTGTCCGACCTCTGGGATCCCACTCCTCGTCTGAAGTGAGCAGAGGAGACAAAGTGACCCGGGCCCCGGGACACTGTGTGGCAGCCCCAAGTGGCCCTCGTCCTATCCTTGGCCCTCGGGGAGTGCCCTTCAGTCCCCGGTTTGGAGCGTCCTCTGAATATCGGAGCGTTGCGCTGGGGCCCACACCTGCGACAGGTGGTGCCCTTTGAGAATGCCCGCAGGGGGAGCCGGTGGGGGGCTGCCTGAGGCTGCTGCCCGGGGCGGGCAGCTCTGCCCAAGAAGGCCTGCAGGCCCCCCGCCAGGGTCCACGTCTCATGAGGGGTGGGGCCCGGGGACTCGGGGCCCCTCTGCCCGCGCATAACCCGAAGCCTGTGTCCCGTCCCCTGCACAGACGACTCCTCCACCAAGGTGGACGTGAAGGAGCCGTACGAGACGGACGTCAGCGCTTTGTGAGTCCCCGGGCCCCGCCGGCCCCCCACGCGCACGCGGGCGCCCCGGCCGGAAGTGCAGCTCTGCGGGGGGCGGGGGTCCCGGGCCTCGAGGTGGGCGCGGGAGCCCCGTGCCCACAGCTCCTGTCCTTGCAGCTCCGTCCCCGAGTGCGCGCGCGCAGGCGGCGTCTCGCCCTTGTCCTTCTGTGTGCCGACGGCGCCGCACGCCAAGACGGCCAGCGAGAGCGAGCTGAGCGCCACGGCCGCCGAACTGCTGCAGGACTACATGCTGACGGTGCGTGCGCGCCGGGCTCGGAGACCGGGGGCGGGGGCGGGCGCGGGCGCGCGGGAGGGGCGGGGGCAACCGCCCGCCGTTGCTGGCCCGCACCTGGGTCTGTACGTGTCCCTGGGCTCCTTGCGGGCGCGCTCCCCGGGGCACCGTGGGTCACAGGCGCCGCTGCGTGGGCTGGCGAGGGGGCACGACGGGCGCCACTCATCGCCGCACCCCCGCCCGCCGCCGGCAGCTACGCACCAAGCTGTCCTCCCAGGAGATCCAGCAGTTCGCCGCGCTGCTGCATGACTACCGCGACGGGGCGTCCGTGCACGAGTTCTGCATCAACCTGCGACAGCTCTACGGGGACAGCCGCAAGTTCCTGCTGCTCGGTGAGCCCTGGGGTGCAGGGGTGCGGCTGCGGCGTGCGGGCTCCGCCAGGGATCCGCTGCCCAGAGCGCTTCCCAGTGACGGATGGGAGCTGCCCGTGGGAGCCGGACTGCGGGGAACCCTGGAGGGTCGCTCCTGGAGCGGAGGATGGAATGGGGCTCCTGGGGGGGGGGCGTGGCTCTCTGGGGGCTTTCGGTGGGTGACCAGCAATTTGGACCCTGAAGTGGACCCTGTTTCTGGGAGGAAGCACTGGAGGTTGGGTTGCTGGCCCTGCTAGCTGGGTGGGCAGTGTGGCCAGGCTGCACACCTACCCACACCCTCGGGGTGACTGGGTGGCCGTGTCTCCCACGTGCTGAGCCTAGAGACTGCATGGGCTGACAGGGGCTGGTGGAGGCTCCTGGGCCCTGCCCTCACCATCCAAGGGGGTGGGTCATACCCTTGTCAGCAGTCACCTGAGGGCTCACCACTCACTGGGAGGTAGAGCAGGAGGCCTGGCCTGCTGCGTCGGGTTTGAGCTCCTGCCAACACTGTGGCCTCCCCGCCAGGATCAGTGCAGCCAGGGCTGGGGTCCCAGGCCCCAGCCCCAGCTCTGTTCCTTTCTGGCTTATTCTTGCAGAAGTGGGAGGTGCCCCTAGAGGTCAGCTGGCCCCATATCCAGGCCTGTGGGCGGACTTTCGCCAGCCCGAGGGAGGACGTGGGGTCAACCACCTGCTGCAGTGCTGGGACCTGGTGGGCCCATGGTGCCCGTTGGACTGGGCCGGATGCGGAGCGGGCCGAGCGGGCAGACTCGTTCTCCCCATGGGAGGCCCAGCATCAGCCCCACTCTGTGTTCACAGGTCTGCGGCCCTTCATCCCAGAGAAGGACAGCCAGCACTTCGAGAACTTCCTCGAGACCATCGGGGTGAAGGACGGCCGAGGCATCATCACCGACAGCTTTGGCAGGTACCGGCGGGCCTTGAGTTCCACCTCCACGGGCATCGGGAACAGGGCCGCGGGCAGCTCCGACGACCAGTCCGCGCCCTCGGAAGGGGACGAGTGGGACCGCATGATTTCGGACATCAGCAACGACATCGAGGCTCTGGGCTGCAGCATGGACCGGGACTCGGCCTGACAGCGGTGGAGGGGCCTGCCGCTGCACCCTCTACTGTGAAGGACTGGCCCCGGGCGCCAGTGCCCACGGCCCGCTCCAGGAGGGGTCCCGGGGGTCCTTTCGGTTTTGCACACGACGTTCCTGTCGAAACTCTCAGAGACCTTCAAAGAAGTTTACTGCGATGTGAATAATTCATTTCTGGTCCCAGCGTGCTTCTGGTCTCGTCGGGTGGGAGCCGGGCCCGCACGTCTGGGCACTGTGGCCTGGGGGCCGTCTGCCCTTTGGTGCCATCACGGCAAACTGAGAGGACGGGATTGGGGCTTTTGCTGCATGGTCGTGGGGTGGGCAGCAGGGGGCCTGGGCGCTGGTGTGAGTGTCAGGTCCTCGCCCCTGGGAGTGGCTTCCGGGTTCCTGAGTGTGGCGCCTGCCTTCGACCTCTCGCCCGAGTCCCCCAGTCCTCAGTCTCATTGCCACCAAGGTGGTCTCCCCTGCAAACTTGTTACCCGATCCCCCGCCAAGAGCATGTCATCTTAGAGCCCAGGGGCCCAGGGTCCTGGTCTCCAGGGGGTTTAAGGCCGGGGCGGGGGGCAGTGTGGCACTGTGTTCCTAGGTCTTTTCTGAGCTGGGCCCCTCCCCTGCCCTTGCCACATGGGGAGGCAGGGGTGGCCCTGGAGACATCCTCCTTACCTAGAAGGTGCCTCTGTTCTGGGAGACCACCGACAGCACATGTGGGAAGCCCCAAACGGAGTGTAGGGGGGTGCCGGGGTCCCAGAGAAGGGAGGACAGAGCCCTGGGCTCCCAGTGAGGGATCTGCCTCTTGGCCAGGGGCAGGTCGGGATGGGAGGAAGGCTCTCAGACTTGGTTCTGGCGTGGAGTGTCCAGGAGCTGGTTGTGGACCCAGGCCAGCAGAGCTAAGGGGAATGGAGTAGATCTCCAGACATGAATGCCAATCAGCCTGCTCTGGAAGCATCTGGAAGAGCTGAAGTCATCCAGGCAGGGCCAGCCCACCCTGGGTGTGAGTGGCCGTAGCAGGCAGTCCGGGGTGGGTGGACTGTGGAACCAGGTCTGAGTGTCCCGTGTGGACGGCAGGAACCGCTCCCTTCCAGGGGCCCACCCCTGCGGGTCCCTGGACTTTGGAGAAGAGGGAGCACGGAGAGCACGGACGGCCACTGCAGAGCTGGGTGCCAGGAGGGCCAAGATCTGTGGGGGCTGCTTGCTGCCCCCTCCCCCACCCCCACTCAGGAAACGGCTTTCCGTGGCTAAAGCTGCAGAGCCCGAGAGTCTGGGGAGTTCCTTCCCAAACCCAGCCCCCAGGCCCACGCACACACAGCTGGGTGCCTGCTCACTGTCCCGAGGCAGGGTGGGCACGGTGGGGGTGGGGGGGGGATGGACCCCTCCCACCTCCTGGAGTTATTGGACAGATCCCGCCCTCTGGGGACAGGGTGGGGAGAGGACTCCCAGTCTCTGGGGCCACGGGAAGGCCACAGCCCCCAAGGGGGGGCCAGATCGCCACCCTCTGGGACAGAGTCCGACCCTGCACGGACGCAAGAAGCGTCTCTGCGCCTCCGCCCCTCCACAAATCCCGTTTGGCCGGAGCACGCGCCCAGCACGGAGGAGCCAGAGCAGAGGCCGTGCGGAGACACCTGTTTATTGAGCAGCGGAGCCGGGGGTAGGGACGGAGCCGTGCGGTCGGGGCGCTCATGGCTACATGGTGAGCTCCTGCAGAGAGAGGAGACAGAGAGAGCAGGGTGGGGAGGGGCCCAGCAGGGCCAGCAGCAGGGGGCCAAGGGGGGCCAGCCACTCACCATGATGGCGTTGACGATGTCGCTCTGGTTGTCCCTCAGGGCCCGCACGGCCCTGGCCCTCGACACGTTGGCCTGCGCCATCACTAGCTCAATGTCACGGAGCTCCAGTCCCGCCTCATCCACCTGGAAGGGGGCAAGCCGGCAGGTTCTGGGGCTGCCACCACCCCAGGAAAAGCCGTGAGACGCTTCCCCAGCCGGTGTCCCTGCTTCTTACCTCCTCCTCCTCTTCCTCCTCCTCCTCCTCACACTCAGGCCGCACCAGTGGCCCAGGCGCAGACTCGGGGACCAGGGCGGAAGGCTCCGTGGGCACTTTGAACTTCTCAGCAGCAGCTCTGTGCACTTGCTGGGACAGGTCCTCGATCTGCAGGGGCACAGCGATCAGCCCAGCCCATGCCCCAGGTCCCCACCCGCCCCACCTTGTGGCCGGCCAGACCTTGGCCTCGCCGAAGACCACGTAGGTGTCCGAGGCTGGGCTCTTGAAGACGTCAGGCTTGGCGATGACAAACAGAATGTTCTTGGATTTCTGGATGGTGATCCTGGTGACCCCCTGGATTTGCCGCAGGCCCAGCTTGGACATCGCCTGGGGGCACGGGGGGCTCAGACGTGGGCATCAGCCTGGGGGTCCCAGGCTGGGGTGGGGGGGAGTGGGTAGGCCCAGGAGAGAGCACACTGATGGGAGACCAAGGACTCTGCCACCAACTCTAGGGGACCCTCTGTGGACTCTGGGCAGAGCCCGTGGGGACATCCGCCCCCCAGGTGTAGGGTGGGGTACCGGACCCCAGCTGTGGACACGGTCTCAATGGTGCTCTGGCCCCAGCGGTTTCACGACCTGATGGGCCCACCGGTGGTGTCTGTCCGCCACTGGGAGTGAGGGGTCCCCTTATGCAGCAGGCCCGTTCCCCGGGGAGCGGCCCTGGCAGGACCCACCCACCTTCCGGGCCTTCTTCTCACTGCGACTCTGCTTGGCTTTGGCCACCGTCTCCTCGCTGCTGCTGCCTGCCGGGGCCTGGGGAGGACAGGGTTTGAGCACCCAAGGGAGGGTGGGGTGGGGCCCTCCCAGGGGTGCAGCCTCCCCCATCCCGGGCCGGCACCTGGGTCGGGCACTGTGCCGTCTGCGCTCCCGAGAGGTCCTGCTCCTCCAGCTCCGCCGATGACTCCCCGTGGCTGTCTGAGTGCTGGCCGGATCCCGGAGCCCTCGGGGGCGAGTCTGGGCATGGGGCGGGGGCGCGGGCGTGTGAGGACGGCTTCTGCCTCGTAACATCCCTGCGGCCTGCCCACCTGCCGCCGCTGGTCCCCGGCTCAGGGCAGCGCTCCGGCCCCTCGGCCCCCTCACCTTCCTCCAGGCTGTCCTGGTCATCCCGTTGCTCGGCGGCTGGGAGCCCTCGAGGGCCAGGAGGCACCTGGCAGGGGGGCGAGATCCGCCAGGCCTGGTCTTTGGCATGGGTGTCCCCCGTGGGGGCCGTTTTGGGGTGGAGGAGGGGGGAGTGGGGCAGGAGGCTGACTCGATGCCCAGCCCCAGGAGGTCTTGTGGTTCCTGAGAAGGCAGCCACTGCCCGCTGGGCTCCTGCCCGCGGCAGCTGGAGGCCCGGAGAGCCCGGGGGCTCCTCTGTCGAGTCTTCCCTGGGTCCCTGGCAAGGGCAGGGGGTGAGGGGTGCCATGGGGCATGGGGCTGCCTCTGTGGGGACCCCAGGAACAGCGGGCTCTGGGCCGAGGGGCCTGTCTCGGGTCCTGCTGGGCAGGCCCCTGTTAGGGCTTTCGGGGGCTTGTGGTGGGGACAAGCTGGGGCTTCCGGGGGCTACTTGAGCCCTCGCTCCGCTGCCTGGGCCCAACACGGGCTCCAGTTGCCAAGAGGGTGCTGGAGTGGTGGGGGCAGGCTCTTTGGGGCAGACCCTGCCAGGCCTGGCCACAGACCTTGGGGGAGACTCAGAGCAGGAAGCCAGCCCAGCTCCTGAGGCCACAGCAACAGAAGACCTGGGCTCGGGGTTGGCTCTTCCCTCCTTTGCTGGGCTCTGGGGCCATGTGTGGCCGACCTCGGGGTGAGCAGCGAGATGCACCTCTGGGCCACTATCCCCAGGAGCCTTCCTAGCACTGTGGGGTGCTGACCCGAGGCCTCCAGCCCCCTGATTCTCACCCCCTGGGTCCTCCTTTGGGGGAAAATGGGGTTCAGCTCCATGACCAGCAAGAACACAGGCACTGGCACAAGTTTTCTGCTTGGGTGGGTCCGTGGCCTCCATGGCAGACCCAGGGGGGCCTGTGGCAGGCTCTGAGTGTTTTAGGGCCTCCATGGCAGGCTCAGAAAGTTCTGGAGCTTCTGTGGCAGGCTGTGAGTGTTCTGGGGCCTCCGTGGCAGGTTCTGGGGCTTCTGGGGCTTCCGTGGAAGGCACAGAAAGTTCTGGGGCCTCCGTGGCAGGCTCTGGGCATTCCGGGGCCTCTGTGGTAGGCTCAGAATGTTCTGGGGCCTCCGTGGCAGGCCCTGGGCATTCTGGGGTCTCCCTGGCAGGCTCAGAATGTTCTGGGGCCTCCGTGGCAGGCTCTGGGCAT